>PVLD010037300.1:0-10360 GCA_004027595.1 Dinomys branickii | reverse complement strand
AAGAACCTGAGGGTGGGAATATAAACTAAGAGACATGAAGGAAATCTGTTCAAAAACAAAGAACAGATGGGACGAGGGAAAGGAGAAAAGAAAGAGGCAAAAATGTATGTATGTATATATGTATATACATATGTGCAGGAGGGCTAACATGGTTCTACTATTGTATTATATCACTTAATGCTAAGGAATAATTGATGACAGGTTATTCGATCAATCTTGTATGTCTGTATGTGTTATCCTGAACACACATTTTGGGGCTGGGGCTATAGCTCAGTGGTATAAGCGCTTGCCTGGCAAGCACAAGATCCTGAGTTCGATCCCCGGTACCGGGGAAAAAACAAAAAAACACACTCAACACACACTTTGAAGATATCAATATGCAAAGCAGCAACTATTGTTGGTTTTTTTTTTGCTTTGGTTTTTTGTTTTTTGTGTTTTTCTGTTGTTGAGATGATTGTCTGACCAATTTAGCATGTCTGTATCTGTGTTCATGTATATACACTTCGAAGATATCAGTAGGTAAAGCAACAACCATTGTTGAGTCCATGTCACCTTGTCTGTAAATCAGCTTTGATTGTACTATTTCTTATGCTAATTTGTGTCTGTTTGTTAATATGTTTTTGTGCTTTTATTTTTTAAAATAAAAAAAAGAGATAGCGAAGCAAAGTAACAGGATAGTGACAAGAACTCATACAAGTTATTAAAGCGTGTCAGTAGGCAAAAAAAAAAAAAATCATTAAATTGATACCATGTAGGTTTACCAAAATAAATTTTAAATGATGTTCTGAGTTTTCAACAGGAACGTGCCTTTCAATTCAGCATAAGAGCTAATATTTTATATTTTATGTGTATCTGCCTCATTACTTTTATTGCTTGGCCTTATGCATTTGAAGCATTATTTCAGAAACTAATATTAGATCTTCATGAATATTGTTTTTAGTTTTCTTGTTATAGGCTGCTTCAAGTTCCTAGGTAAAATTCTTGAAGAATAATTTCTTCAAGTGCTTTGGTGTTAACTGTTGACACAAATTTTGTTTACATGAAGAGGTAAAATGTATTTAAACTTCTATAACTGTTCAAAAATCTCCAACAGTTAAAATTATGTGTGAGGAATCTAATAGTTCTCCTTTACCGTTCTAGAAAAAGGTGTTGTTGAAATAAATTGTGAAATGTTTATACACTGGGGGTAGAATTAGCCTAGTGGCAAGGTTCTCGTTCACAGCTGGGGCAGGCCTTGCTGGAAGAATTGCTAGCATGGAAAGACACAGCCACGAAAAGACAGAAGGTTCCAGAACACATAAAAAAAGTTCGGGCTGAGACTTGATATGTTCCTGGGCTCTCTGACACCAGCCACATGCTCCTGCAGGATCTGCTCTGTGGCCACTGCTTTGTGAACTTGCTGCTCCTTCCTGGGAGCTGCAGGTCACTCTTGTAGAGGACGACGAGTCAGCTAGCCACGTGCACACAGTTCCTTGCCTGTGTTAACTCGGCAGCACGGGCAGAGTTGAGTTCCCTGATCCTCCTCGTCTTCTCTGTCTGGTATTAGGGGTGGTTGACTCCACTCTGCTCAACCTCTCCTCTGAAGACTCCCAGGAAAAGTAGTCTGAGGCTAGAGGTGTCCAGTGTGAGGTTCTGAGCAGCTGTAAGTGCTCTACCTGGCTCAAGAGTGTTTATTGATTGGGAAACTATTCTCAAATGCAGAAGCTAAGAATTGGTCATTATTTCCAAACTTGCTATTCCATAGGTCAAGAGAGATGTATTATTATAACCCTATCTTTGGGAGTTCGTTAATTTTTGCTTTGTCTCCTAAACTTTTTGCTTTCTGTATTTGAGGCTGGTTTGGGGCACACACATTTCTGGTGACTTTGATTTTGTTATTGATTGTACTTTTAACCAATTTAAGAAATGACTCCATTTCTCATTGTAATTGCAGCATAACACAGTTTATACTGAACTTGATCTTGTATGAATAAATAATATCATAACCCTTAAAAAAAAAGTAGGGAAAATATAAATATGAGTAGCTATGTAAGTAACGCTTCTATATCTCACTGGAATTTAGTTAGTGTAAATATGAAGGTGTGTCTGACAAGTGAAGATGTATTGTAGTATGCCTTGGAGCAAGAATTAAACAAATAATTTAAAATACAGCAGAAATTTAAATTTGAACTTTTACATTAGGAAATATATACTTAATGCAAAAGGAAAATGTAAAGAGAATACGAACTAAAAAGACATGAGCCATATAAGAAACAAAAAGTGAAATGCAGATATGTGCAGCTGTATCAATTATACTATTAAATGTGAGTAGATTAAAGGTTCCAATCAAAGGGCAGAGATCGTCAGACTGACTACAAAACAAGACAGGACCTGGGTTGTCTACAGAGAACACACTGTATTCAATGCTATAAAGAGACTGACAGAAAATGATGAAAAAGGTTATCATACATATAACAGGCACAAAAAGGTTGGGAATTCTATATGTATAACAGACAAAATAGATCTTAAAACAAAAAAGATGTTACCAGAAATAAGGAGTTTTTAAATAAAAATAGAAGGATCCATCCATCAGAAAATTATAATAACTATATACATAAACATACCTAATAACAAAATTAAAATATATGAAAAAAATACTAACAGAAACTAAATTAGAAATAGACTACTCGGTAGTAAGGTCAGAGACTTCAATACCTTACTTTTAATAGTGGATAGAACAATTAGGTAAAAAGTAAACAAGGAGCTAAAAGACTTCAACATTGCCAGGTATGTTGGCCTGAACCTCATTAGACCTAAAGCACACACACAGACATACCCAGCAAGAGCAGAATGTACATTCTTCTCAAGTATTCATGGAATACTTTCCAGGATAGAATATGATACTTTACAAAATAAATCTCATAAATTTAATAGTGCAAATAATATGAAATTTGTTCATTCACTAAAATAGAATGAAGTTAGATAGCAAAAACATGAAGAAATATGTGAAAATTAAATAAGATGCTATTAAACAACCAAAGCAGATATCAAAAACTCAAAAATGTAGCATGAATAAAAATGAAAACAAAATGTAACAAGTATATGATGCAGTGAAAGCAATAGTTACAGGGAAATGCATGCTATAAATGACTATATTAAAATAGGTTCTAATTTTCCAAATTAAGACACTGCTAAAAGGGGACCAACTAAACCTAAAGGAACCAGAAGAAAAGAGACTGAATTATCAGAGAGGAAATTAATAAAATGGAGAATAGAACAAAAGCCATTTAATCAAAAGCTGATTTCTTGAAAAGTGACAAATCTAGAGCTCAATTCACCAAGAAAAAAGAGAAGATTCAAATTAGCAGAATTAGAAGTGAAAAGGAGTACATACCTAGGGATCACAGGGAAATAGAGAGGTTTGTAAATGCTACAATAATTGTAAGTCTAAACATTAGACATCCAGATGAAATGGGAAAATTCCTACAAAGGTTCCAGCCTACTGAAACTATCTCAAGAAGAAATAGGTAATCTAAATAGGCCTATGACAGGTAAAGAGATTGAATCAGTAAAAAGAGAAAAAACCACTCCAAAGGAAGAACACAGACCCAATGGCTCCTATGTTGAATTCCAACCAATATTTAAAGAATTAGCAACAATTTCCACAGTCTCTTCCCCAAGGGGAATGCTTCTCAATTCATTATGAGAACAGGATTAGCCAAATACTCAAACCAAACAAACATATCTCATTACAATACGTATATGGGCACAGAACTTCACCCCAATACTAGAAAAATGAATCCAGCAAAACAATAATAGCAAAATTATTTATCCCAGGAATGTAAATTTGGTGTAACAGTCAATAATCAGTTAATGTAATGCATATACATTTTCTTCAAATACTTCTAGTTTTCTTTAAATTGTGCTCATTTTTTTTCTGCTTTTTCTCTGGTTATGATAAGTGATCTTCATAAGAAAAATAAAAAGCAATATCATACAAAAGAAAAAATATATCATCATTGAGTGAGAGTCTGTCCCTTTCTTTAATTATGTACTGGCATATTCAGTTGTTCACACAATAATCTATCAATCCACTCACACAAAGTTAACTCATATTACTCAACCAATCCATAAATGTCTTCAGACTACTTCTAATATATGTAGCAGTTTGAAGGTTTCTAAAAGCCTTATTAAGGAGTATATAATAATGTTAAGAAATGCTATTTTGGATAAAGTTTTGCTAGCTTCCCTTACTAGTAATAACAAATTAACTTAATTATTAGTAAACATTTTTTTAAGGAAGGAATTCTAGTAAACCTTTTCATAAGGAAGTATGGAAGTTGGAGGGAAGTATGGCCAACAGTAATGATCACAAACAAAACAGGACATATACAAAAAGCAAAAATGTGGTACCCAGAATCAGTGCCCAAACATAAGTTCTGTATGTTTGATGCGGGTTTCAGAGGCTTGCCGTGTAGTTGACTATAGTAATAAATGGTGATAAGTTCTTTGTTTGTGTGGTCAATTAGCCCTCTACAAGTTGTAAGAGCCCTTCAATTTACAACAGAAACATTTTTTCTAAGAAACACACATGCTTCCTTTTAGTTAAAAAAATATGTTATATAAAATTGAATTTCCTTAAGAAAGCAATAATATTATTGCAAGGAAAAACATAAACACCCTAAGGCTTTCCCAACCAGTGGTTAAATAGCAAGAAGATTATTTGAAACTGAAATGTAGTATCTCTGTAATCCTACCATTATTCTTTGAATTGGAAAATAGCAGAAAAAATGTCATTTGGAAAAATATTTAGTAAACTCGAATTTTAAAATTAAGTGGAAAATATTTGGAGGTAAGCTTAGAATAATGACAGCATCAGCTGATTTCATCAATCCAAGGAATAAAGGATCAATCAAAACAGTTATACAGCATAAGTGAATTTTAGTCAATTTATTATACTGGTTTCATATACTTGGGTTGTTAATTCTATGCAGCTATGTTTACTTTTTCCCTAATATTTAACTTATTGTTAATTTCAGGGTTTGACTTGGATTAAAGAATGAGTATAAACATTAACTGTTCCAGCCAGGGAAGAATGACAAGTATTGTGAAAAGACAATTTTACATTTGCTACAGATGATCCTAATTTTTCTTTATGATAAGGAAGAGAGTATACCAACAATAACTGTTATGAATGTATTACATATGAATAATGGCAGAATTAGGCTGAACACAATTCAGTAATCTTTGTGTTATATAGTATTTATGTAAACCTTTTTCTTTGTCCAGTAAATATGAATCTAGACTTTAAACATCAGACAAGTATTTTTACTCTAGCAATGATCAGAGGAAATTAATGAGAAACATTTGACTTTGTCGTGAAAACCATCTTTATTTTAGTTTTTTAAAATCATTAGATATATGATATATGTGTTTGAGTTATTTAAATTGTGTTTTATAATACAAAAATAAGTTCACCCTGAGGAAGGAGTAGATGAGAAGGAGAACTCTCAAGAGGATATTGTGATGTTTACACAAAACAGCAGGTACATGGCTTTTTACTATCAGTGAAAGAAGTATAGAGTGTGAGTGTCAGCAAAGGCATGTCTCGTGAAAGCTTGTTAGAGTACAAGATGCCAGACACTGCCACAGGACCTGCCACAGAACGTGCCTCTTAACAAGGTCATACAACTTCTATGTATATTTGAATAGCCCTAGTTAAAATATTCTTCCCTGGCAATATTTATAAGGACTGTCTGCATGCATAATATTCTGCTGGGTGAAGGAGTCTAGTCTGGGCTTACTTTAAAGTGTAATATCCTGGTGCTTACACTTAGATAAAAGCCTTCAAGCCTTAAATTACAAAAGCATAGAACTTTTAGGTTATTACTGGATACAAGGGCATGGTGTGCAGAGGACAAGGACCTCTACTCCCTCTAAAACTGAACTGCAGAAATGATGTCTAAGTAAGCCAATTTTTCCAATTAAACATTATTAAGTCATTTAAATTCTTTGACTTCTGCATTTAGCTTATTGTTAAAGCTTCTGAGCATCAAAGTCATTATGCAGACAGACTTCCGGAAAGATGGAGACCAGGTGAGCAGCAAAACAAAGATGCTCCCTGATAAAGAGCTCCAGCTCGAGACAGGCTTGGCGTGCGCGAGTGCCGGGGCCGCGGCCACGAAGTTCAAACTGAATGTGTTGCTCTGCGCTGCCCGGGCCAGGGCGCGGGCAGGCCCGTAGAGCTGGGCGCCTGAGGCACTGGGCACAGCTTGCGGGCGGCAGCTCATCTGGGTCCGCACACCCCGAGGGTGCCCGCGGCGGGCCAGACCCTCCCGCCTCCCAAATCTGCATGGCTCGCCGGCGGCTGTGGCCAGAAATCGGCTTTTTGGTGGCTGCAGTGTGGGGCGGACTCGGAGCCTGCGCTCCTTGGGCAGGCTGCACTAATCCAGGCTGCGGACCGGGGTCCCACTCTGGTGCCAGTCCCCACTGCCGGCACCCTCCTCAGCCTGCAGCCCGCGGGCACTGCGGCGGCTGCGATCAGCGACCCCTGTGAGAGCACCGAGGAGACAGAGAAGCACCGGGGAGTGGCGGATCACAGGCAAAGCATGAAATATCAGCACTTTGGGAGCTTCCTGCCTCCACGGATTCCGAGACAGGTGAGCTGATTGCACGCCGCGAGCGACCAGATCATTGAGTGGGGGAGGAGCTCGGCCCCCATGACTGCAGGGATCCCTGGGAGGGCGGGTGAGCTGTTTACATGCCCTGGCCAGGTCTCTGGGTAGGGAGTAGCTCAGTTCACAAACCAGCATCTCAGCAGCCTTTTGAGTGGAACTCTTAGCAGAAACATTAAGGGATATTCCCCCGAAGAGAAGGAGCCATTGGAACAGCCTTTGCAACGGACCTTTGCCTGGTGAACTGCCTGGATAATTTATAGCTCAATAGTTTGAATCTGATATCCAAAAATGGGAAGACAGAAGACCAAAACGCAGTCTCAGAACCCAACCCTACCCAGAACAAGTCCTGGATGCAAGGATACAGGGGAACCAGGAAGCCACATACCTGCAATTTCTGAAACGATTGCATTCGAAATAAAGAAACATCTCCAACAGGCCATAGAAGAGATTAAAGCAGAAATAAGCCACATATCTGCAATTTATAAAACAATTACGTCCAAAGTAGCGAAACAACTCCATTAGGCCCTACAACAGATTACAGCAGAAATTACTCACATACCTGCAATCTCAGAAACGATCACATCTGAAGTAAAGAAACAGCTGCATCAGGCCACAAAAGAGATTAAAGTAGAAATATTCTCTCAGACAAAAAATCAACTAAAAACCATAATGGAAGAAATATTCCGCACACACACAGAAGAAATAGATAAAAGAATAGAAGAAAATAGGAAACAAATGGAAATGTTACAAGAACAATTTAGGAATGAATTACCACGAATGAAGCAGATCCAAAGAGATTGCCAAGAATTGAAAACATCCATTGAAAGCTGGCAAAACCACTTAAATGAAGCCGAAGATAGAATTTCAGATCTTGAAGATAGCATGGCAGCTAATGAGTGTGAAAGGAAGGATCTCATAAAGTCATCAAGGATCGAAGAAAAATCAATCCAACAGCTGCAAGACGAGGCAAAAAGAAATAATATTCGAGTTATAGGAGTTAGTGAAACAGAAGGAGACAACACAAATGATATAAAAAGAATATTTGCTGAAATAATAGCAGAAAATTTCCCAAACATGGTAAAAGATACTGAAGTACAGTTAATCGAGGCATATAGAGCCCCAACGAGCCATAACCCAAAGAAAAACACACACAGACATATAATAGTGAAGATCCCAGACATCCACCAAAAGAACACAATATTAGAAGCTGCTAGAGAAAACAAACAGATCACCTATATAGGAAAGTGCATCAGAATCACAGCTGACTTCTCAACAGAAACCATGAAATCAGGAAGAGCTTGGAGTGAGGTATTACAGATTCTGAGACAAAACAACTTCCAACACAGATTGATGTACCCTGCAAAACTATCCTTCAAATTCAATGGAGAAATAAAATATTTCCACAACAAAGAACAACAGAAGAACTTCATGAGTGCCAAACCAGCATTGCAAAAATCACTAAAAGATATTCTAGACAGACAAAAAAGTGACCACAATCCCAAGAACAACAATAGAAATAAATGCTCAAACAGAATAAGTGAGTAAACAGACAGCAAAAGAAGGAAAACAACAGCAAGTAAATAACATGACTAGAATAAGCCAACAAATAACCATTATAACCATTAATGTAAATGGCCTCAATTCACCAGTCAAAAGGGAAATATTGGCAGAGTAGATTAAGGAACACAATGCAACGATATGTTGTATACAGGAAACACATTTTACTCAAAAGGAAATCCACGGGCTGAAAGTTAAAGGTTGGAAAACAATTCTCCATGCAACAGGTCCCCAGAAAAAAGCAGGGGTAGCTATTATGTTTGCAGACAGTGTAAACTTCAAACCAAAAACAACCAAAAGAGATAAAGAAGGCCATTACATACTAGCTAGGGGAAAGCTGAAAGAGGAAGAGGTAACAATCCTAAACATTTATGCACCAAAAAATGGAGTACCAAACTTCACAAGTCAAATCTTAACAGACGTGAAAAATCAAATAACTAATAACACTATTGCAATAGGGGACCTAAACACCCCTCTGACACAAAGAGACAGGTCAACTGGACAGAAACTCAGCAAAGAAATAACAGACCTGAACCAAAAGTGTGAACAGATGGACTTAGTAGATGTATACAGAATGTTCCACCCCACAACATCAGAATATATATTTTTCTCAGCTGCACATGGGTCTTTCTCTAAAATTGACCACATTCTACCCCATAGAGCATATCTACCTAAATGCAAAAGAATTGAAGTTATCCCATGCATATTATTGGACCACAGTGCAATGAAATTGGAAATGAATGACAAAGATAACTCCAAAAACCGCATAACTGCTTGGAAATTAGACAACAACCTCCTGAATAACCAATGGGTCACACAAGAAGTTAAAGAAGAAATTTAAAAATACCTACAAATAACTGAAAGTGCAAGTAAAACCTACCGGAATCTGTGGGATGCAATGAAAGCAGTCCTCAGAGGGAAATTTATAGCAATGAACTCATATACAAAGAAAACAGAAAGAGAGCAAATAGCCTAATGCTACACCTCAAACTCTTAGAAAAAGAGCAACAAGCCAAACCAAGAGCCCAAAGAAGGGAAGAGATTATAAAACTCAGGGCAGAAATTAATGCAATTGAGATGAAGAAAACTACAAAAAATAAGTGAATCAAAGAGTTGGTTTTTTGAAAGAATAAATGAAATTGATAAACCCCTAGCCAACCTTATCAAAAAAAGAAGGGAAAGATCTCAAATTCATGCAATATGGAATGAAAAGGATGAAATCACTACAGATCCCACAGAAATCCAAAAGATCATTAATACTTACTTTGAAAATCTTTACTCCCATAGGATAGAAAATTCAGAAGAAATGGACAGATTCCTAGAAAGGTACAAATTACCAAAATTGAATCAGGAAGACGTAAAAATCCTGAACAACCCAATATCGATTAATGAGATTGAAAACATCATTAAAAACTTAACAGCAAAGAAAAGCCCAGGCCCTGATGGATTCACAGCAGAATTATATAAAAAATTCAGAGATCTAATGCCAACACTCCTCAAACTCTTCAATGAAATCGAAAAGGAAGCAACGCTCCCGAACACATTTCTGGAGGCAAGTATTATACTGATACCAAAACCAGAGAAAGACTCAACCAAGAAAGAGAACTATAGGCCAATCTCTCTAATGAACATAGATGCAAAGATACTCAACAAAATACTAGCAAATACATTACAGCGAATCATAAGGAAAATTATACACCAGGACCAGGTAGGATTCATTCCAGGAATGCAGGGATGGTTCAATATTTGCAAATCAATCAATGTAATACATCATACCAACACAGCCAAAGACAAAAACCACATGATCATCTCAACAGATGCAGAGAAGGCTTTCGATAAAGTCCAACATGCATTCATGTTAAAAACCTTAGAAAAAATAGGAATAGATGGTCCCTACCTCAATCTGATCAAAGCCATCTATGATAAACCAACAGCCAACATCATACTTAATGGACATAAACTGAAAACTTTCACTTTAAAGTGAGGGACAAGACAAGGATGTCCGTTGTCACCACTCCTATTCAACATAGTTCTGGAAGCACTAGCCAGAGCAATCAGACAAGAGAGAGAAATAAAAGGAATAAGGATAGGAAAGGAAGAAGTCAAACTATCACTATTTGCAGACCACATGATACTATACATGGAGA
>PVLD010037299.1:0-10359 GCA_004027595.1 Dinomys branickii | reverse complement strand
CTTAAAAATATCCAAATATCATGCAAATAAATAGAATGTGAGAATCAAACATATTTCTGACTCCTTTCCCCAATTAAAAATTGGGAAACGTTATCTCAGGTACATCTATGCACAAATTAATATATAATAATTAAATAGAGCTAAATTATGAATGCACTTGTCTCATTGTTTGCACTTAAAACATACTATGGGGCTGGGGATATAGCTCAGCAGAACAGTCCCTGCCTGGCAAGCACAAGGTCCTGAGTTTGATTCCTGGTACCAAAAAACCAACCCAACAAACAAAAATAATGTTCTGTCAATTCATGTAAGGCATGTAACACTTATAGAAGCTAAATAGAATATTGTTGAATGGATGCATTTACCATAATTTATTTAACTAATCTACTCTTGATGGAAGTTTGGGTTATTTTGTTTTTTATCAATTTGAAGAATGCTTCAGTTTTATATATTGGTCCATATATTTTTGTGGACTTTTCCTGAGTTGTGAAATAAAATTGTATAATCTGGAATGCATGCTCATTTTGAAAATCAATGTACTAAGTCAAAGGATATGACAATTTTATAATTGGACAAAAATTGTCAGATTGCCTCCAAGGAAGTTGTTCTACTGTAAGCTCCTTCCAAAAGTACATAAGACTGGTTTCTCCATTAGAATCTCAAATACTGAATCGATGACGGGTTATTTGATCAATCTTGTATGTCTGTATGTGTTATCCAGAACACACACTTCGAAGATATCAATATGTAAAGCAGCAACTATTGGTGTTTTTTTTTGTTGTTGTTGCTGTTGTTGTTGTTTGCCTGTTTTGTTTTTTGTCTTTGGATTTTTGGTTTTTGTGTTTTTTCTGTTGTTGAGAGGATTAATTGTCTGACCAAATTTGCATGTCTGTATATGGGTTCATATATTTACACTTCGAAGATATCAATGGATAAAGCAATAACCACTGTTGAGACCATATCACCTTGTCTATAGATTAGTTGTGATTGTACTATTTTTTATGCTAATTGGTGTCTGTTTGTCAATATGTTTTTGTACTTTTATTTAAAAAAAAAAGAATCTCAAATACTGGATATTTTGCTTTCAGAGTATTTATCACCCCCACATCTGAAATATGAGATTTTACTGTTTTTAAGTTTTTATATGTACACACCTCTTTATATTTATTAGCCACTTTTCCTTCGTGTGTTATATTCCTTGACTCAATTTTTCTTACTATGGGTAGCGTCACTGCATGTATTTTAGAGATGACATTTCTCTCAATTTGCTATTCATGATCTATCTGTCTGTGGTAATGGTATATTTTTTCCTCACTAAACATTTTAAATTATGGAGTAGAGAAAGAAGTTGTTTTATATTTTCTGATATAATTTTTCTTTAGACATGCTTTGAAAGGACTTTTCAGTCAAAAATTATATTGTTCCATTTTTCTCTAGCATATATAAAATTTTAGTTTCTATATCTATCTTTGAACCACTTGAATTTGACTTATGAATAATTGGCCTCTTTATCTTCTCACCTTCCTCAGCAAGTCTGCTGTTCCAGTATTCACTGACTTAAAAATGCTACCCTTACAATGTATCACGTGCTCCTGTACACTTGAGTTTATTTCTAGATTCTGTTAGTTCAACTCCTATTTTTGGACTGGTACTATATAAAGCATACCTTTATAGCCACACATTTCAAATATTGGTAGGACAATCCCTCCTCAATATTCTCTTCTAAAACTTTGCTAATAAATTTTTTCTTTCAGAGATCCTTATGGCTCATTCTGTTAAATTCTAATAAAAATTGTTAAGAAATTACTTTCCATTCACACTATATACTGTAATTGCATGAAATTATAGATGTATTAAGGTGAGTTGGCTATTTTTATAATTGTCTAACAAGATAAAAGAGTATCTTTCCATTTATTAAAATTTTCTTTGTTGAATTCTATATAATTCTTAATTTGGTACTTGTACATTAGTTTCTACTTTTACTCCTAGGTTCTTTACATGTTTGGAAAGAATTGCTGTAGTTTTGACAGATAATTCTTTGTATATAGAAAAGTTATTGATTGCTTTGTATGACAGTTTCATGACAATGCACATTACTAAATTCTTTTATGGTTTCTAAGGAGGATTTTCCATTACATATCTTGGGTATTAGAGATGTACAGTGGAAGCTAAAATAAATATTGATAATTGTTCATATTCGTTTTTAGTACTAGTTATATCATTTCCTTTTCTTTTCTAACTACACTGAACGTCACTTCAAGAATAATATAAAAGAAGTGTTTAAAAGTGAATGTGGGTGCCTGCTCTTTGTCCTCCAATTCCAGAGTGAAGGAATGATAGAATCTTCCCGAGAGCTTTGGGTACTGAAAGGCACAGTGAGTTCACATTGCACGTTGGGTGGTACTCTGAACAGAGGAAGATTTTTAGAAGATCTGGCTGCTACATGATGGGGACCCTGTGGCAACAGCAAACATCAGAGCTCAGAACCTGATGGAAGACATGGCTGAATCTAAGTGGATCAGCATGACAGTGAGACCCTAGAAGACCATCAGCTCCCTCCTTTTAAAAAAGTTTCTAATTTTGAAAATTTTTAAATAAAAAATTATATTATTATCTTCTGTACCAGGAATTGAACTCAGGACCTTGCGTTTGTCAGGCAGGCACTTATGCTACTAAGCTAAATCCATGGCCCATTTTTTTTAACTTTTTTTGTGTCTGCATTCAAACTCAGGACCTTACACTTACCAGGCAGATGCTTGTGCCACTGAGCTATATCCCCAGCCTCTTTCCCAAAATAAGCAGTCATAGAATGCTTATGATAAGGGAAAAAACATCAAATTCCCAGCAGCAGGCATTAGCTGACACCCTCCTTCTGAAGTCAGGATGACATATATGCCTCAGAAATGAATAGAAATACTGCAAAAGTCAGCACACAGACAAGAAGGAATCAATAATTATGAAAATGAGAAAAAAGTGCAGTTGAAAATCAAGAAACAATAGCATTAACATCAACTAAGCTAAATATTTTTTAGAAAGATTATTATAACTGATACAACTCTGGCATTCAAAACGGGACAAAGCAGAGAGAAAAACATAAATAAAGGACTCTGGGAATAAAAAAGGAGTCCAGTGAACAGTACAAGAGGAACTTCAAAAATTAAAAGTGAGAGGCAGAGAGGGCAGGTAAGGGAGAGCTGGATTTGTTTGGTGCATGCTATAAGAACGCAGTGAAACGTCACACTGAACCCCATTAACATGTACAGTTAACACATGCGAATAAAAAATTAAAAAATAAAGAGGGAAAAGGAACAGCAGGAACTAAGGGTAATATTAAAAATTTAGAAAAATTTGGACATAACTCTGTCTAGGAACTTATATATTACTAAAAGTTGCTCAATAAAACAAGTAAGACTGAACAGTCATAGAAAGTGGGCTTCTCAGATTTGGGGACACCTACTCAGGTCCTCCCAGTCTGTCTTCCACCTTGTGCAGTGGGAATAATGCCGTCTTCCTCCCGGAGTCTTTTGCTTGAGACATGTGCAGGGAGCACTTAGGTCAGGGCTTGCCACAAATGGCTCCCCACTGAATGATAGCTTTTATTATGTTAATTATGAGCAAAAAGCTGAAAATTTTTTTAAAAATTCATAAAATTATTGATCAACTATCCTTTTGGTTGAAGCACCGTATCATTTTTAATGTCCTTGCTTTGTTTTGTTTGTATGTTGCTATTGCTCTTTTTTTTTTTGCACTAGTCTTTAAAATAAAAAATATTGATCACAAAATTAAATAATCTGTGGAAGACTTATGTTCTATGATTCTATAGCTGGAAATTAAGAATGAGGACATTCTATTTGTGGAAAAAAAACAGTTTCTCTTAGATGTCTTGTTTTATGAAAAATAAAAAGAAAATTGCAGAATAATATATATAGATTGATACTATTTTTATAGTGAAAAGGGGGATTTACCTGGCAACTCCAACAGCAATGAAGGCTGATGTGGGTGGGTAAGGGAGAATTTTACCCATGTCCTTCTTTTTGACTACCCATGATGACAATAATAAATAGAGTGCCTAGAGGATAGAATTTAAACATTTAAAACCATTTTAAAAATAACTAGATCTTTCTGAAGCTTGCTAGGGGGGAGTCCACAGGGCAGCAGGCGGCAGCACCGGGCATCCAGCGAATGTCCTCGAAGTCCTGCTCTGTTCTCCGCTGCTTCGCGGGCCTCCCTGCCAGCCTCCCTTTGCTGCTGGTCGCAGATTTCCTTCCATTCTCCAGGAGCAACTGTCCCTACCTTCATTTGTTTCCTTTTTATTTTACCCAAATTTAAAAACATTCTTTTTTCACGCATTCAGACGATACAGAAAGGAACTTGCCCTTTCGCTATGTACGCACCATGATAACAAACGCGTTGTTCTATTTGCTTCCAATCTAAATTTTTCTTTTTATTGAACAAGAAATAAGAGGTCGCAGATCAAAGCTAATAGTGCTTTGGAAAACTGAAAAAGAAAAGTGGGGAGAGGAGGGCTTTGGGGGTTGCTGTTATTGAAATGCTAGTGACTCCAAGCGGCCCTTACACGTCTTGGCGGGCGGCTCTCCCCCGAAGCGCCCTTTGTAGAGCACGCTTGACCTCTTTGTTGCGAAGACTGTAGATGCAAGGATTCAAGGTCGGCGTGACCACGGCATAGACCACGCTGGCCAGCCGGTCATAGCGCGCAGAATAAGCAGAGGAGGGTCGGAAATAAACGGAAAGGACAGAGCCAAAGAAAAGCGCCACCACCACCAGGTGGGCGCCGCAGGTGGAGAAGGCGCGGAGCCGGCCCCGCGCCGACCGCACGCCGAGCACAGTGACCAGGATGCGGGCGTAGGACAGGGACACGAGGAGCAGCGGGGTCAGGACCACCGCGAGGCCCTCCGAGAAGATGGTAGTCTCCGCGGCAAGCTTGTCCGAGGTCGCCAAGCTCAGCATCACCGTCATGTCACAGAAGAAGTGGCGCACGGGCGCAGTGCGCGGGTAGGAGAGCGCGGGGATAAGCAGCGTGTGCAGCAGCGAGTGCAGGTGAGCCACGGCCCAGGACGCCGCCACCAGCGTGATGCAGCGCCCGGGGGTCATGACCGCGCCGTAGCGCAGGGGACGGCATACGGCCATGGCGCGGTCGTAGGACATGGCTGCCAGCAGGTAGCTCTCCGTGATGCCCAGCGCCACGAAGAAGTACATCTGGGCAAAGCATGCCTGGAAAGACACGGCCTGGCCTGGGTGCAGCAGGCTGGCCAGCAGGTGGGGCACCGTGACTGTGGTAAAGCAGATGTCCACGAGGCTTAGGTGACCCAAGAAGTAGTACATGGGGGAGCACAGAACCCCGTCAGACCTCACCAGCACCACCATGCTCAGGTTGCCCAGGGCGTTGAGCAGGTAGACACCAAGGAAGAGCAGAAACAACAGTGGGTGGGCGTCTGCGCCATCCATCAGGCCGAGGAGCAGGAACTGAGGGCCGCCGGTGAGGTTGGCCAGGGCCATGGAGCACCTGGGTGGCTGGGAACACGTAGGACAGGGTCACGCGCAGGAGCAGAGAAGTGGTGGAAAGTAAGTTTTGGAAGTCCAGGGAGGCCTCCCTGTATGTCAGGTTCCATACATAATTTTGTATCTACAAGAGCTGCTCCACACAGACAGTGTGTTTAAGTTAAAGAATTTATTACGGTGAGATTGTCATTGGTCCCCCTCAAGACACTCCCCCTGGCTTTGAACACTTACGCATCCTCCTTGCCTCTTTCTGCAGCAGTTCTGGGAGTCTCCATGAATGCTGCCGTGCCGAGCACCGCCCAAAGGAAAAGCAGGCTCATAAAAAGTGTCATGGTGTGTTCTTACCCACCTGTTACCGGATCTGGTACTATGCGACTCCTGGCTGTTCCCCAAAGTCAGAATGACCATCAGTTCAGGTCCTTGAGGCAGAGGTCAGCGCAACTAAAGACACTCAAGAGGACTCCCAGAGCTGTTTTGGAAAGGGGCAAGAATGACGGATAAATAGGTCTGAAGGGAGTGGGGGGCACTGTGAGGGGAATTCACGGAAATATGTCTTTTATTGTAATAAATGTTTTGGGAAAAAATTTAAGCATTCACATTTTTTATCACACTTTGTATATAATATATATTTCTGCTTGCTAAAATAGATTGAAAATTGCATTGCTCCTTCAATCTTAATTTATTAAGAAACTGAGTTTCAGAAGGGTGTTTCAAGTAAGTCTCAAAGTTTGAAGTAGGTTAGACCTGATTTTGAGTCCCAGCTCTGCTACTAACGTGGTGGGACTTCCCCAAGCCTCAGTTTGTTCTTCTTGAATGAGGAAAATACTAGTAGCTAATCCTGGAGCTGGTTAGGAGGAGAAAAATACTTAGCACAATGCTGGGCGTATAGCACTCAAAACTTCTCTCTCCATCAGTAGTCTATCAGCATCGTCTTTATTTGCTTAGTCAAATAATTAGGGGCAGAGTTAGGACCCATAGCACCTGACTACCAGTCTGAAGTCTTCCTAAGCTGACTGCCTTTGCTATTCATTGTCACCTCACATATGTCCTAGTTGAAGAATCGACAAATCTTTTCTGTAAAGGATCACATAGTGATCCTTTAGGTGGTGGATTTGGCCTGTGGGACATGGTTTGCTGCCCCTTGTACTGGCTACTGTGTGAGACAGAGAGATGAAGGAGTCTTGGCCTCTGCTCTCAAACAGTTTGATCAGGAGCAGCTTGCAAACTGTTTAGTACTTTGCTAATTTCATGAACAAAGTGGGAGTAATTTAATTCATTCTTTTGGAGAAGTTGGGGAAGAATTCCCAGAAGAGTAAAGACTTGAATTCGGTGTTGGAGAATGAGTTCATCTAAGACACGTGCTGCTTGTGAGAGGGGAGTGCATTCCAGATCCTGAGAGGAGACTGCGGGGTTCTTGATAGAGGAACATGGAGAGAAGAGGGTGAAACAGCCTCATAGGACACTGGGTCAGGGTTTGTCTTTGCTTTGACCTCATTATATAAAAATCAGCTGGATATAAAACTAAATGTCTCCGCTCACTGGCTTCAGCGACCCTAGATACTATGCACTGTACTTGTTTTGTCTCCCACCGCCTCTCCTCCTTAAAACACCCCGTGCCTTTCTCCATTGTTCTAAAGACTGTAGAAGAGTGTTCTACAATTAAGTTAACCTCATACCTTGTACAGGAAAAGGATTAGGCTTTGGTGAGAGCCCAGAGAATGGATTAAGCTAACTCTCAGCAGTGCAGCTCCTTGCAGGAAGGAGCTGCATCTTATTGTCTTGTCCAGTGACCAGTACACAACATTTATCCAAAACATGGTTTTCTGAGCAAAGAGCAATTAGTAAAAACAAAAGTATAGAGGGACGAAGGAGAGAGGAGGAAGGGGAAGTCTGGTGACCACACCAGGACAAGCTCCCATGTATCCCATTCTCATTTTTTGGCTTCTCTGTAATTGTCAGCCATTGCCTGTCCCAGGGAAATCATCTGTTAGGCTCCTGAAAACCCCATGTCTTACCTCATTATAGAAGAGTAGCTTGGAAGAACTAGCTCTGTGGTTCTCCCCCAACCCACCTTTATCTACAGTGCAAGATTTTCTTTGTACAGTCCTTGACTTCTCCTTAGGTATCGGTGTGATGCAGTGGAAAGGGCACTGGCTCAGAAGCAGAACCAACAGGGCTTTTATCCTATTTGTCTGTGTAAGTGTAAACCCACCTTCATTTAGTCTCCACTTTCCTCATGTAGCTGGGGTTTTTGCTATGTGGTGTTCCCTGGGGCAGTAGAATGGCCTAACCTTAAATTCCTACAGTTTGCTGAGTGCTTTGTTGGGGCAGGCATTACATGAAGCACGGCCAGTACAGAGGGGAGTCAGTCATCCTTCTTGATCTTCAATCAGGCACACCGAAATATGAATTACACTAACTGTATAAATAGGGTGAGAGAAATTTCCCCTGCCTCCCTGACTTGCAGAAGTTCCAAAGAAGAGATGAAGTTCTAACTGGATTTGGAAGAATGAGTGAGAGATCACCAGAAACCCAGAAACTTGAGTGTGGGAAGGTCACTGCTAGTAGAGAGAAGAGAATTTGAGGGCGTGGAAAGGTAGGGTTTTTAGGAAGGGGGCAGTGAGCTGAAATGTGGCATCTTCCTCCCTAATGCTGTGCAGAGTGAATGGAAATGGGGTGGCGAGAAAGATGGGACAAAGGAAAAAAAGAGCAGAGAAATATCAGGTTCTCTCACCTGCAAGGTAGCATGCCGGCCTCAACACTGTTTGCAGAGCTTCTGGGCTGGTCTCCCTCCTCTCTCCTGGCTAGAGGCCTGCAGTCTTGAGGGCAGATGCATTGGCACCCATCCCAGTCCAGAGAATTCTGTATGTTTTGAGTGGCCTGGGACAATAGCTCAAGAGAAGGCAAAGGGCTGTAAGTACTGTGGGAATTCCCAGGCCATGCTTTTGCTATAGAGCTTTACTGCCTGGCGTTTCTCCACTCCCAGTGGATACAGTGCAGGCTGCTCAGCACTCAGAGCTCTCCAGCAAGACTCCCCCAGTCTTAATCCCAGCAGGTGCTATAGGCTTCCCCTCCCCCAACCCTAGTCGGGTTGGCCTTTGTGCTCCTCTTAAACCTTTCCCACGTGCCTTCCCTAAATACTCTTCCCTACCTGGAATGCTTTTCCTTCCCTACCCCAGTTTCAACCCTGACTCTCTTCTCTTTCTGGACTTTGGTAGCCCGCATGACTGCTTCCCTCTTTTATCTCTTTTCACTCTCACTTGGAGCTCAGCCCTCATTTCCTGATGTTAAGCTGATTCTTTTCTGCCATAAAGTTCAGTTTGACGATGAACAATCTGAGGACAAATATTCAATTATATTTTTCCATCTGATCTTTGATCTTACAGAGGGCATTTTCCTAACTCTCCACAAAGGAGGTGGCATTAGGGTAGGGCCAGCTTGAAAGCAGTCGCTGGAGAGAAAAGGACAGGAGAATTTTAGGAAGGAGGAACATTTTAGGGAAGTTCCTTAACTTATTCTACTATATTTTTTTCTCTAAAATCTGGGTAACTGCACCATCCACTTAGCAAATAGTAGGTGTTTAGTAAACGTCAGGCCTCCCCCCAGCTCCTTACTAGTGTGCATGAAGGGGAGATACATTGGCTGGGTTTATGCTGGCTTCCCTTGAAGCTGCTGGGACAGGACTTCGTTCTCTGGATGCTGAATTGTTCCAGTTTTTGCAAAGCCTTTTCCTGGACCCTAGGTGTGGCAGGTGTTTCTCTAAGATGGGTAGGAAGGATTTATTGAAGGGAGAGAAATGAAGCAGATATTCATAACATCTTCAAACTCTATCTCCCAGGCAGCTTGCTGTCCTAAATTCTAAACAGTCACCTACGTAATAAACACTCAGATACACCAAGACACAGAAGTACACAGGGGCACACCTGCAGAGGCACAGACATGTATAGTCAAAGAGCTCACCTTTCTTTCTTGAGATCAGGCAACTGTCAGTGAGACTTAGGTCTACCGTCCCATCTAACACCACGCCACACAACGCTGAGAGAGCATTCTGGGAATGAGCTGAGGTTTTGTTTTCAGGCTCTGTCCCACCTGCGGTTCAGTCCACTTCTGTTTGACCCGTATTGGCAGGCATTTATTTATCTCCCTCCTTCAGCCAGTTGATTTACTCACCTTGCCTTTCTGCTGTCTTATATTTGAGATTCCTCCCACCTTCTACCTGCTCAAGTCTCCTGTCTGGCCACTCACTTGTGAGCAGGAGCCAGCTCTGCCTTCCACAGCCTGTACCTAGAAGCTGGTCTGTTGCATTAGAGAGAGTCATAGCAGGGATAATGTGCTTCCCTTGCCAGAGGCGGGAGGAGTGACATGGCCTGCAGGAGCGAGGGACACCCACTGATTAATGAACCAGGAAATTCCATGGGGAGCTACAGTGGCCTCTGCAAACCCTGCCCCATGAGGAGGCCTCTGCTCCCTTCCAACCCAACTTCCCCTCTCTTATCCTGCTGGAGAGAACAGGTAGAACAGGGAGAGTGAATGTATCTGGGAACCTAGAATTGGGGTGGATGCTCCTCAGCATGGTGGCTGCTGTGCTGGCCCACTGTGCTTGGGGGAAGACACTGTCACTCTTCTGTCTCCTTAGGGGATGGCCTCAGAGGGATAGAGCTGGTGAAAGACCAATGGCCAGGGGCCCAGCCCCTCTACTCTCTAGTTTCCCCAGATGGATCTAAGGCTGTGACCTCTTTTTGACCTTGCTCTGAGAGGAGCTTTGCCTTCAGATCCTGCTGCAAGGAGAACAATGTACCAGAGATGGAACCTGCATGCTCATCTCCCAGCATGAGACCT
>PVLD010037298.1:0-10362 GCA_004027595.1 Dinomys branickii | reverse complement strand
TTCATATTTGGGTCCATTCTTTTTTTTTTGTTGAGATAGGGTCTCACGATGCAGTTTAGGCTGGCCTTGAACTCATGGTGATCCTCCTGCCTCAGCCTCCAGAGTACTGGGAGTACAGGCATTTTTATAAATTGTATTTCAACTCTAGTGTAAAATATTGAAAATTTTTCCTTTGGGCTCACTATGGTTTGTGCCTAGATGTCCTCCAAAAGCGTCATGCAGTCATGGGGTGGCCTTCTGGAGTTTTTAATTGACTCATGGTGCAACTGGATTATGGGTATGAGTGCTACACCCTCCCTGTACTGGGTGTAGCAGGGTGGGTAGGCTGCATACAATATAAGGGAAGGAAAGAGGCTTGCTTGCTGCTGCTCTTCCCTTTTTGCTTTTGCTACTTTTGCTGTTTTCTGCCACCATGAACTGTCTGCCTTTGCCATGTGCCAGTCTACCTTGGAGCCAGCCAAGTATGGACTGAAACCTGCACAAACTGTGAGCTAAATAAACCTTTCCTTCCTTAATTCTGGATGTCAGATATGTTGTCTCAGCACTGCGAGAAAAATGACCAAGACAAATCTCTTATTTTGATTTATGGGTCACTTAGAAGTATATTGTTTAATTTATAAATATCTGGTGAATTTCAAGATATTTTCTATATTGATTTTAGTTCAATTTTGTCTTAGAATGTACTTTTATGCTTTCTATTCTTTAATTAAAATAAAGTTTGTTATGTGCCCTAGAATGTAGTCTATTTTGGTAAATGTGCTCTGTGCACTTAGGAAGAATGTTTATTCTGCTTTTTTTGGATGAGTGTTCATAAATGTCTCTTTGGTGAAGTCATTTGCTAGTGCTGTACAGATCATCTATACATTTACTGATGTTCTGTCTTTTTTGACTGAGAGATGTGGCAGCCTCCAATTATGATTGTGGGTTTACCTGCTGCTTCTTTCTGACCTATCACATTTTGACACTGTTAGAAAGTTTAGGATTTCCTCTTCATTTATTTTGAAAGTTTGATATCTTTTTCAGTGAGGTATTGTATAACTAAAGCTATGAAACAGTATTTTTTCTTAAAGTAGAACTGAAAACACGTTATCTTGATCTTGCAGCTGCTTAGTTATTTTGTTAAACAATTTTGCTGTTTTACCAAGCACTTGTGAGATTAATGGAATCCAAACCTGTTTGTGTTATGGAGAAGTGACATACATAGTCAGTCTTCAAAGCCTTCTTCATGTGGCTCATGCTAAATTTGGGGTTAGTAGAGTTAGCTCAGTGGTACAGATTTATCAGACTGAAAAGCTATTTTAACAATAAGACCTCGCACATGTTAGGCAAGCACTCTCTTACTGAGCAACATCCCCAGCCTAAACTAAAACTCTTAAATGCTTGAAGCTTCTAACAACTTGTTTAGGTCTCCAAAAGGAGGCATGGAGAAGATAGCTTCTTTTGGTCAAGACATTGGCAAGGTAATAAATTTTAGATATGCCTTCCATTGGCTGCAGTCAGCAACCACAGACTATGAAGCACTTACGATCTCTCCTCTAGTTTGGCACACAGATTGTAGGCTTCTCACAAATATGGCATATATATTTGGTCTGTTTTTGGCCCCGACTCCTCTGAAGTTCTGAGATTCAGAGTAGGATCCAGAATATAAACTCTTCTTCCTTCCAACTTTTGTTGTTTCAGGAAGGATTCACAATATGTCCTCCAGTTGTAGCACAGTTTGGAGAACTTTGACCTTTCAGAAGGAAATATATTTGCTGTTCTGTACATTAAATATGGCTATAAACTACTTTCCACTTTTCTTATCAAGAGATGGAGACTACTTCCTCTCCTGTCAAATCTGACCTAGTTTGTGACTTGCTTTGATCAATAGAACACAGCAAAAGTGACACTTTGCAATTTCCAAATATGAGCCCTAAGACATTTCCAATTTCTGCTTTTATGTATCAGAACGGTCCCTCTTGCAAGACACCACTGATGTTTTGAGATGACCAAGTCACTGAAAAGACATGCATAATATGTTCTAGTAGATGGCCCCAGCTGAGATTTTTAGTCCATATCCAGCACCAACATGTGAGTGAGTCATTTTGGACATTGCAGTCTAATTACGTCTTCAGTAGTCTGCAGCCCCACAAGATACTACATCAATAGGCAGTAAAGGATTAACGTGACCAAAAGAAAAGTTTCACTTTTGCCCAACTTTCGAAAGTTACCCTCCAAGCCCTTGAAATCTGGGGGCTATCAATGTCACCAGACAGTTTTCTGCTAATGCTGTGATTTATAGTGGGGTCCTTAGGCCATGTGGTATTAGCTTCATTTTGGTGGGGCTGGATACTAATGGCAGCTCTGCAGAAGCTATGATTACATGACTAAGCCCCCATAAAAGCTCTGGAAGCTCAGATTAGCTTCTCTCTTTGGCCACATTCCATGCATGTTGTCACATACCATTGCTGGGAGAAGTAAGTTCTGTTCTCACAAGCCCATAGTCTCTTCTAGACTTTGCTTTATGTGCTCTTCTATTGCTATTTTAATCTTCCTCATTGAACCTGGTGCTGGTGGTGGGACCATCAAATTATAAATCATGGTAAAGAAGAGCACTGCTTAGCTGAGCCCAGCCAACCCATGTTGTTGTTGTCTTCAACTATTCAGTTTTGGGGGTGTTTGGTGGTTTGTTAGACACTTATCTTTTCCACTAATTGGTAAGATTTTTTGGGAGTGGACTGGGAATCAAACTCATGACCTCATGCTTGCCCAGCAAGCTCTGTGCCACTGAGCTATATCATCAGTAATAAGATTTTTGAGAGCCAAGATAACTGCAATTTCTTTTTTCTTTAATTTTAAAGGGAAAATAACAAAAACAAATTTACAAATACAAGGACATAAAGTAGCACAAAACAATAAAAATGACACAAAATTTCAAGCAAGGAGGTAGGAAATTAACAATAATTGTATTACATATTGTTATCTTCAAATTGGTTACTCAGATATAGGCATGTAAGACTGATCAAACAATAAAACTTTGTTTCTTTCAATAAACCAACAGAAATTAGTAGTACAATTATCTTAGCTATCTTGTGTACATATATATTTTCCCTTCCTTCTTTCTTTCTTTTCCCTTTTTGCCCATCCCAGTTGTGATTTTCTTTTTAGCAGTTTTTTTTCCCTTTCACGGTATCTATTGCACCTTTTAGATTTTATTTACTCTTTCAGGTTCTTACACTAGGGAGACAATATAGTATTTACACATGTGAGTCTGATCTATTTCACTTATGAGTATGGTCTCTAGTTGCATACACTTACCTATAAAAGTCTCAGTTTACCTTTCTTTATAGCTGAGTAATATTCCATTATATAAAAAAACCACATCTTTTTATCCATTTCTCAGTTTATGGACATTTCTGTTGTTTCCATGATTTAGCTATTAAAAATTGTGCTGCTACAAACATGAGTACATATGTTGCTGTGGTACGACGTTTTCAGTTCTTCTGGAAAAATACCCAAGAGGGAAATAGCTAGATTGAATGGGAACTCTAATTCTAGTTTACTGAGGAATATCCACACTGATTTCTACAGTGGTTGCACCAGTCTACATTCATACCAACAGTGGTGAAGGGATCCTTTTGCCCCACAGCCCCACCGGCATTTATTATTAGTTGATTTCTTGATGATAGCTATTCTTTTTGGAGTGAGATGGAATCTCAGTGTTGTCTTAATTTGCATTTCTCAAATGAGTAATGATGCTGAACATTTTTTCATGCATTTATTTACCATTTGTATTTCTTCATCTGAGAAGTGTGTGTTCATCTCAGATGCCCATTTTTGGATTGGGTCTTTGAATTTGGGGGGGCTGATTTTTAAAAATTCTTTATATGTTTTAGATAGAAGGCTTTTGTCTGAGGGACAGTTGGCTAAAATATTCTCCCAATTTGTGGGTTTTCTTTATACTCTGTTGGTGATTTCTTTTTATGTGCAAAAACTTTTCAATAAGATGAGATCCCAGTTGTTGATTGTTTGAAGTATTTCCCATGTGGTAACTGCAATTTCTACTAGCCTAACATAGTGTTGTATTGCAGATATTTCCTACAAATTTTGTATTGACTTTCTAAATTTGAGTACACAACCTGATGAACTAAGCTAGACATATAGAATAGATGACTACAAAATGATTACATTATTTCATCTCTGTTCATACTAAAGGGAATCTCTACTCCTTTGAAATGAAATCTGAACATGACCATAGTTTTTTAGGGGAATTATGCTACTAAACATTTGTTGTATCTTTCTTTTTATTTTTTCCTCAGGATAGTTGTACATGGTATAAATAATGCTGCTTGGGAGCTGGGTGCAATGATTCATACCTGTAATCCCACCTCCTCAGGGGTTGTACTCATTTACATTCTAATAAAAAATGCAGGAGGGTTTCCTTTTCACTGCAGCTATGCTGGTATTTGTTATCTTTTGACTTATTAATAATTGTTAACTTTTCTGGTAAAAGGTGAGTCTTACAATTGTTTTAATTCACATTTGTCTAATGGCTAGAGATGGTCAAAATTTTATCATATATTTGTTCATGATTTGTACTTTTTTCTCTGAGAAATATCACTTCACTTCATTTCACTTCTCTATTACCTTTTCCTTTTTCTTAATTTGTTATTAAGTTTATCAGTGCATTTTAGATATACATAACGATCACACTTAACATAGGGAATTTGTAACTGTACACTGTATAACTTGATTCTTTTTTCCCACTCCTCTCCCCTCCTTCCAAACCCATTCCCCTCCTTATTCACATTTTCCTTTCATTTTTTCTTCTCTCATTTTTCTTTTTTACTTCCTTCCTTTCCCCCTCTTCCTCCCTAATTCTCCTTTCTGTTTGAACGTTTTCTTCCTATTTCACAATATCTATGATACACTTTAGTCCTATTTACACTTTCAATTACTCACACCAAAGAAACAGTGTAATATTTACATGTGTATCTGATATATTTCACTTCAGAGTATGATCTCAAGGTGCATCCTTCTAGCTAGAAATGTCTGAAGCTTATCCTTCTTCATGAAAGAGGAGTACTCCAATGTAAAAATATCTTTACCTATTCATCAGTTGATGAGCATCTGGGCTGTTTTGAAGTTTTAGCTATTATAAACTGTGCTGCTGTAAACATGCATGTGCACGTATCACTGTGGTATAATACTTTTAATTCTTTCAGGAAGATACCAAGCAGGGGAGGTCCTGAGTTGACTGAAACCTCTAGTCCTAGTTGTATGATGAATCTCTACATTGATTTCCACAGTGGTTGCACCAGTCTATACTCCCACCAAGAGTAGAGAAGGGTTCCTTTTCCCCCATAGCCCCATGAGCATTTGTTATTGGTTGATTTCTTGACAATAACCATTCTTTCTGCAGTGAGATGGAATCTCAACACTGTTTTAATTTGAGTATTTCAAATGACCAGTGGTGTTCAACATTTTTTCATATATTTATTTGTTGTTTGTATTTCTTCATCTATGAAGTATATATTAAATTCATATACCCATTTGGGGGTTGGGTCTTTAAATTTTGGAGGTCTGAAAAGTTTTGCATTCTTTATACATTTTGAGTAGCAATCTTTTGTCTGAGGAATAGCTGGCAAACATTTTTTCCCACATTGTGGGTTGTCTTTTCCCTCTGTTGATGGTTTCTCTTGCTGTGCAAAAACTTTTTAATGAGATCCCAGTTGTTGATTCTTTGTGAAAGTTCTATGTGACTGAGTTTTGTTTATAGAATGTTTACCTACACCAATATCCTCAAAAGCTCTAACTATTCTATCTTGCAGCAGATTTAGTATTTCTGATTTAATATTTAGATCTCTGATCCATTTTGTTTTTAGTTTAGTGCATAGTGAAAGATATGGGTCTAGTTTTAATCTTTGGCATGTGGAAAGCCAGTTTTTCCAGCATTAAAGAGGCTATCTTTCTTTCAGTGAATGTATTTTGTTTCTTTGTCAAAGATAAGGTGGCTGAGTGTGTCTGGATCTTTTAGTCTTTTCCATTGGTCCTCAGATCTTTTTTTTTTAACCAATGCCATATTTATTTTTTTATCACAGTAGCTTTGTAGTGTAATTTCAAGTCAGGGATTGTGGTATCCTCTCCATTGCCTTTGGTTTGCCAGAAATGCCTTTGCTGTTCTAGGGCTCTTCTGGTTCTAGATGAATTTTAGGATTGTTTTCTCTAATTCTTTGATATATACTGTTGGAATTTATGATCTGTATAATAATTGTGAAAGTATAGCCATTTTTCACTATGTTGGTTCTTCTTGCCCAAGAGCAAGGGATTTCTTTCCATTTTCTGATATCCTTTTTAATCTCCTTTTTTAGAGTACTCTATTTTTCAATGTAGAGGTCTTTTACTTCTTTCGTTAGATTAATTTCTAGGCCTTTCACTTTTTGGGGACGCTAATGTGAAAGATATTGTTTCCCTAATTTCACTCTCTGAGTTTGTTATTTGTTTTCAGAAAGGCTATCAATTTCAAGTGTTGATTTTGTATCCAGCTTTGCTATTACATTTCATTATTAAATTTAAAAGTTCTTTGGTGGAGTTTTTGCAGTATTCTATGTAAAGTATTATGCCATCAGAAAAAAATGACAATATAACTTATTCCCTTTCTATCCTTCTTTTTATTTTTTTCTCCTGTTCAATTGCTCTGGCTAAAGTTTCCAGAACTATATTGAATAAGTGTGGTAACAATACACATCCTATGATTTTAGACTGAAATCTTTCAGTTTTTGTCCATTTAGTATCACATTGGTAGTTGGTTTGTCATATATGGCTTTAATCAGATTGAGATAAAGATCATTCCAGTTTTCTGTAGGGTTTTTTAAAAATCATGAATGGGTATTGGACTTTGTCACATGCTTTTCCTGCATCTATTGCAATGATCATTTTTTGTCCTTGGCTCTGTTAATATGGTGTATTACATTTATTGATTTGTGTATGTTGAACCATCCTTGAGTTCCTGGGATGAATCCTACTTGGTTATGGCATATAATCTTCTTGAGGATTTGATATATTGTTTGCCACTGCATTATTTAGGACTTTTGCATCTATGTTCATTAGAGAGATTGGCATATAGTTCTTTTTTTTAGTTGGGTCCTTCTGTGGTTTTGTTATCAGGGTAATTCTTGCTTCCAGGAATGAATTTTGGAGTGTTGCTTCCCTTTCAATTTCATTAAAGAGTTTGAAATTTGAAAACTAGTGGTATTAGGTCTTCTCTAAATTTCTTTTAGACATTAGTAATGAATCTTTCAGGGCCTGGGACTTTTGTGATTGGTAGGTTTTTAATTATATCTTTAATATCATTGACTAATATTGGGTTATCCAGAATATTTATATCTTCTTTATTTAGCTTTGATAATGCATATGTATCTATGAATCTGTCCATTTTTTCTGTATTTTCTATTGTTTTGAATACAGGTTCTTGAGCTAGGTATTGATTATCTTCTAGATGATGTCTGCAGGATCTCTTGTGATTTCAGCCTTGTTATTCCTCATTGCATGGATTTGAATCTTTCCTATTTTGGTTGCTTGGCTAAGGGTTTTTAAAATTTTGTTTAATCTTTCAAAGTACCAATTCTTCAATCCATTGACTCTGTATTGTTTCCATAGTCTCCATTTTACTAATTTCTGCTCTGGTCTTTATAATTCCTCCTTAATATGAGCTTTGGGCTTGACTTGTTCTTTTTCTAGAAGCTTGAGGTTCAGCATTACGTTGTTCATTTGAGCTTGCTGTTTTCCGATATATGTATTTACTGATATAAATTTACCTTGTAGGACTTTCATTGTGTTCCACACATTCTGATAAGTTGTATTGGTATTATCATTTAATTATAGAAACTGTATAACTTCTTCTTTAATTTCATCTGTGACCCATTTGTTGTTCAGGATTATGCTAATTAATTTCCATGTGTACATAAAGTTCTTTTCATTTCTTTTGCTATTGAATTCTAATTTCTTTGTGCTATGGTCTCATAATATGCATGGAATAATTTCAGTTTCTTAGCACCTACTTAAGCATGTTCTATGAGCTAGTATATAATCTATTTTGGAGACCATTCCATGTGCAGCTAAGAAGAAGGTGCATTCTGATGTTGTGGGGTGGAATATTCTGTAGATATTTACTAAGTCCATTTATGCAAAAGTTTGGTTCAGTTCTAATATTTCATTGTTGATTTCTTGTCTAGTTGATCTATCTACTTGTGACAGTAGGTTTTGATGCCCCAATACAATTGTATTATTGCTTATATACTTTTTTATGTCTGTTATTATTCATTTTACATAGTTGGATGCCCTGGTATTTGGTGCACATATATTTATGATTGTTATATCTTCCTCTTGATTATTTCCTTCACAAGGATGTGGTGACCTTATTTGTCTCTTTTAATCAGTCTTGCCTTGAAATCCACTTTGTCTACAAATAAAATAGCTACCTTGCTATTTTCTGGGTTCTTGTTACGTGGAGTATTGTTTTACATCCTTTGTTTTTCAGTTTATGAATTTATTTTCCAATTAAATGTGTCTCTTGTTGCAGCATATTGTTTGATCTTGCTTCTTGATCTATTCTGGCAGTCTGTTTCTTTTGATTGGAGAATTGAGACTGTTAATATTGATGATTATCACTGATATATATTGACTTATCATTGTCATGTTTTTGTCCTGTTGTTTGCTCTGTTTTTACCCCTCTGTTTAATTATTTGCTTTGCCTGGTGGATTCATTCTGTCTGGGTTCATGGAGTTGAAGTCCTTATTGTCTCTTTCTAGAATGTTCTTCAGCACATTTTGTAGTGCTGGTTTGTGGTCATGAATTTCCAGAGGTGTTTTTTTGTCATGGAATTGTCTTTTTTCTCCATCAATTTTGCAAGATACTTTTGTGGGGTACCTCAATCTGGACTGGAGGTTGTTTTCTTTTAGAGCATGAAATATTTCACTCCCAACTCTCTTTGACTAAGGGTTTGTATTGAGAAATCTGCTGTGATTATGATGGCCTTTCATTTATAGGTGACTTGTTTCTTTTCTCTAATAGCTTTTAATAGTCTTCCTCCTGTTGAAATTCTTGAATCTTGACTGTGATACGCCTTGTTGCAGATTTTTTTTATCACAGTTTATTGAGTTCTGTATGGCTCATTCCTCTGTATGTTAAATTCTTTTTTCTTGCTGGGGAAGTTTTCTGCGATGATGTCTACTAACAAGTTTTTAAATTTTTATATCGCTTGCACTGGCTCCTGATTTTTTCATTGACTCTGATCAACCTTGTTTTATTCTTCTTTGCATCATCTAGTAGTTCTTGGATTGATTTTTTGTGGCCCTTTGCTATTTTTAAGAAATCTTTCTTTCATGGTGGTGAACCACAATCCTGTCTTCTCTAACTGAGATTCTGTCCTTATGTTGGCTCATTCTGCTGTGCATACTTTCAATGAAATTTTTTATATCTTGGATATCTGTTGGAATCTGTTTCATGAATTCCATTTTTTTCCTATGTTGAGCATTCATGGTTTCCACTATTTTCCTAAGCTCCATTTTTTTTTTTGCATCTGCTGTACAGTCACTAAGCATGTCTTTCATTATGGTCACTATCTCTATAGTTATCTGTGAAATTATTTCTGATTCGATATTTTTCTAGAGCCTCTTTCATTTCCTTTGTTGTTACCACATCACTGGGTGCAGGTGGGTGGCTTATAGATTGTTCCACCTCATTGCCTCCTGGGCTTGCCTTCTGTGAGCTGAAAGTCTGTGGTTGCATCTTGTTTAAGTGTCTTCTCATTTTGCACTTTTCAGCTTAGTTTCTGGCTTAATGCTTTAAATGCATATGGTGAGTAGCTTTACTGATAGTATTCAGAACCCTCAGGAATTCAACACTCAGAGGTGTCTTCCAGGTGCAGTTGCCTTTTGGGTTTTGAGTTTATTGCAAGATTTTTCCTTTTCAGTTTATTGGGGATGAGAAATTGCTGCCTACTTGGCTCAGCCCCTGTTTTTCTCGGCATGAGCCTATAGTATTTTTTATGACCCTTAGATAATCTCAGTCTTCATATACTAATAAGAACAACTGGTTAGAAAACCCTAGCTAACGTGGTACAATCAACAACAACAATGGTGTTAAACACAACCTAGAAAATGATAAACTGAGGTAACTATTAATTTGCCACCTTTAACCATATGAATTAGACATGTGGTTATATAACAAAATCTGCAAAATTGTATGCAGTAAATAAGCCCTCAATATGACAACTTTACTCTGAGGAGATGAAATTTAGAAGGGACTAAGGGAAAATAAACAGAAAAAAGGGAAGAGATCAGAAGCAAGGCTGGAAGACAAAGATAGGTCTTGCATACTTT
>PVLD010037297.1:0-10383 GCA_004027595.1 Dinomys branickii | reverse complement strand
AAATCAACCAATAACAAATGCTGGAGAGGCTGTGGGGAGAAAGGAACCTGACTGCACTGTTGGTGGGAGTGTAGATTGGTGAAAGCACTGTGGAAATCAGTGTGGAGCTTCCTCACAAAACTAGGATTAGAAGTCCCGCTTGACCCAGCTATTTCCCTTCTGGATATTTTCCCAGAAGAATTATATCATCATACCACAGTGATATATCTGCACCCATATTTATAGCAGCACAGTTTGTGATACCTTATATCTCTGTGGAGATTTCTTTTGAAGTGCAAAAGTATTTATTAAATATCTCTAAGAATAAACAACACATCCATCCTTTAAAATAGCTTTTGCTTTTATGATTGCTTTTACTCTAGACACATACCATGAAAACTGGTAAAGCCCACTTCTGAATGACTCTTTGTGGATCTTTTGAGAGAAACTAATAGATGAGTTACAGATCAAGGTGGGAAACAATGTTCATCAGTAAAATCGGTGCATTCCATGAAAACTGGTCATTAATAGATGAAAAGCGTGAGAAAAACTCTTCAGCATACTTAAATTTTCTTAAAAAGCTTAGATTTGTTCATAGTTGACTTCCAATAGTTAGATATTTCTTTGTGATTTATTGAAAAACAAAATGATTGCACTGTAGGACATCTCCATCTTTGTGTGTATTTTCTGACAATTATACCTACATCAATATTTTATATAATTTCTACTGGTCTTTTCTACATTCATAATTCTCAAAGTATTTTCAAACTAGTCTTACATACATAGAATTTCACTGCATTGTGATTTCCTTCACATATTTGACAATACCCATGTATACTGAATGCTTTTCCTCAGTGAATACATAGGCACTGACCACAAAGTGACACTGTTCTGAGGGATAGCCTCTATGTCAGCTGAATTTTGTCCCACATTTCTTATGTGCAGCAATTGCCCGGGGAAAAGGTAATTCCATATGTTTATAATGAAAACCTTGCAGAAAATCTTTTCCATAGTAAGTACATACACAGGGTTTTCCTTATGTGCACTATTTCCTGGATGTGATGGCATTTTGGTGCACTGAATACATTCCTTGATTGTTCAAAAGCATAAGGTTACAGTCCAGTATGGATTCTTTCATGTTTGTGATGATTACTCAGATGCTTGAACTATTTTCCACCTTGCTTACATTATATGTTTTGTCCCCACTGTGAGTACTTTCATGACATTGACAGTGACTGTGTCCGTGAACGCTTTCCTCCTTGCTTATACACATAGAATTTCTTCACATTGTGAATTCTTTCATGTACTAGAAGGGTACCATTTCAGTTGAATGCTCTCCCCGATTACTTCCAGAGATAGGGGTTCTGTCCTCAGTGTAAATTCTTTCATGATGTTGACATGTACTGTGTGCACTGAATATCTTCCCACATTGCTTATGCACATAGTACTTCCACCCAGTATGAGCTCTTTCACATAAAAGAAGGTTCCTATTCTGGCTGAATGCTTTTCCACACTGCTTACATTTATACAGTTTCTCTCCAGTGTGAATACTTTCATGAGCTTTACAATCTTTGTGTGTGCTGAATACTTTCTCACACTGCTAACATTCATACTTTCACCCAGTGTGAATTCTTTCATGATGTTGGCAAGTATTGTGTGTACTGAATGCTTTCCCACATTGCTTACAAAGGGTTTCTTCTCAGTGCGACTTCTTTCGTGTACTACAAGGTGACCATTTTGGCTAAACTTTTTCTCACATTGCTTACATACATATGGTTTCTCCCCAGTATGAATTCTTTCATGTGCAACAAGGCTACCATTTAGGGTGAATGCTTTCCCACATTGTTTACATAGATAGGGTTTCTCCTCAGTGTGAATTCTTTCATGTCATAAAAGGTTACCATTTAGGCTGAATGCTTTCCCACACTGCTTATATTCATACAGTGTCTCCCTAGCATGAGTTCTTTCATGATGCTTACAAGTATTGTATATACTGAATGCTTTACCACACTGCTTATAGAAATAGGGTTTCTCCCCAGTGTGTGTTCTATCATGTATGTATAACTTGTCACTGAACTCAATTTTTTCCCACATATTTGAAACGCATGAATTTTCTCGCCAGTGTAAGTAAGCTCTGGTGAGATTCTGACAGATACTGCTCTTGCTGAATGTTGTCCCCCAGGGCTTTCTTACATATGTTTTCTCTTCCATGTGGGACACTCTATGCCTATGGAATGAGCACTTACAAGAAAATGCTTTTCTGCAGTGCTTATATACATAAAGTTTCTCCCTAGTGTGAATTTTCTTATTTTTTGGAAAGGAATTACTAAGAGATAACGTTTTCACACATTTGGTATTTACATGTTGATTCTCTTCAGCATGTCTTCTTTCAAAATTTTGGATAAAGTATGATGAAATAAAACTATTCTCAAAGTGTTTGTATACATGTGGACTCCTCAAACTCTGATTTCTTTTATGGATTTGAACATCACTGAGTGTTGTGGGGGCTTTCACACGTTTCTTACCTAAAGAGGTCTGCTGCCCATGGTGAGTTTGTTCACTAAGATCACAGGTACCCTTCACACTCTGCCCATATTGACAGGGTTTCTTGACAGTCCTTCTCATTTCATGCTCCTGAAAGGACTGGAAATCACTACAGGTGTTTCCATGCTCATGACATCCATATACCTTCCCTTCAAATCTCAAATAATTGTCTGCATTAGATCTGTAAAGGAAAAAGACAAATATCAATCACAATGAACTGGCCTCTATATTAAAAACTGGCTCTTGCAAGGACAACTTTGCTTTGATGCCTCCTAAGAAATTTTGCTGATGAATTGACTTACTGCCCTGGAGAACACCTTCAAAAGTACTATTCATTCAAAACAGGATGTTTTTCTTTTGAGAATTTTAAATTGGTTTATGATTTCAAAACATAATACCATTTCATTTTAGGTGATGGTGACATATGTGTATTAAATATTGATCATTTTTGACATCTCCTCCCCAGCACTCCCCCTTCCTATTTAACCTGGTCATGTTTTCCATCTCCCAATCTATGTGGTAGCTTCATGCTGTGGCCTCTCCTCACTTTGACTGCCTAAATAGTTTTGCTTTTCCATTTGAGAGAAAGCCTGTGATACTTCAATTTCTGTGTCTGACATATTTCTCCTGTCATTATGGGATGCAGTCCCTAGTATACTTGGTTTTGGGGAAATGTTAATACTGTTCTTTCCATAACATATGTATCAATGAAGTTGGAAGAACACAAGTCTTAGCACAGAATTACATTTATAGATTCATTCTTATTTGAGTGAGTTCCTTATTGCCCCCTAAGGTGCTCAGGCTGAACTTCAAGTTGTCATCCTGCCAAGGCAGATTCCCAGTACGCTATGATTACAAGAACGCACCACTGCGCAGAGCTGACCTGATATTTTCTTTATTCCACAATCCAGTGATGGGCACCCGGCTCTTTCCACAGCTGAGCCATTGAAATTGATTCCAGAACTTAGATATTTTGAATACCAACTTACGTCCTGCTTTGAACAACACACTGTAAAGACACTAAAATTGGCTGATTTTAACACATTTCAGAATATACCAAGAGAATCACAGAGCATAATGGCACATACTGTAGTCTCAACAGTGCAGATGCTGAGCTAGGAAGTCAGTTCTGAGCTAGAGGACAGCTTGGGCCACAGAGTGACATGAAGGTCCTGCTGACCCACAGTGTGAGACCCTGGTGCACAAAGCAAAACAAAAAAAAGGGTATCTATGGAGGGTATAACTGCATCTAATGGAAACTTACATATATATTGATTATTATAATGTTTCTACTTTATATTCCCACCAAAAGTATGAGTGTGACTTCTGAGATTTTTAAACATGAATAGCTCAATATTCTGGTGGGTGTTTTCAAAGTACTTATTATGACAACAGTAGCATTCATTTGCATTTTGAATACTTGTAAGAAATTTTCTAGATAATGAATGACTCATATTCACATGGATACATAAATGGATATTTTGAGGAATAGTTTCTGTCAAAACTTAAAGTTTATTCACTTCATACATGCATATATGCAATACTAAAATGCAATTTCACACATTTCCATTATGTTGATCATGAAGAAATTTTTTTCAATTTGATATAGGAGGTTTTGTTATTTGTTGTATAGTACTATTAGCATCTCAGTTTCCTATATTCAAACTTTTTTTGTGGATTGACAGATAATACAGATTCAACAAAATGCTCTTCTGGATATTTCTATGTAGTTAAATGAATTGGAACAAGTCTCATTCCTTCAGTTTAACTGGCTGTAATATTTCTGGTCATATATTGAGTCTGGAGGCATAGTCTCTTTTCCTTGTAATTGACAACTACCTTAGATTTCTAGAACAATTTTTGTCCTCTTCCCCTATTTGCTGTTGATCCCATGTTCTTCCTGTATTGCAGACATTGATGTACAAAATCAATGTAACTTTGTAAAAAATCATAGCTCCTGTTATAATCATGGCATAATGTAACAAGCCCACAGATATACTGCAAAAAGTGATAATGTTCACGTTTATTAAACTACATCAGTGAGCAATAATTAATGGTCTAGATTGGATAAATAAGAAAATGATATCATTTTTACATATAGCATAAATATTCATCAATGTTTCCCACATCACAGCTCTGTAGAGCTGATTTTAGGATGGATTGAGCAAAGCCCACTCTGCCATAGTGAAGTTCAGAGCTATATCCTCAATGGTCACTGTCTCCTAAATAAGGATTCCAGTGATAATGTGATGACATAACCAGTGGTTCATTACAGACAACATCCCTTAATACAGATCCCACATAATGGACCAGCAGATTCTATAAGGAAAAGCAGGAATTGCAGGGGAAAATCATGTATTTATAACTATATTTGAGGATTCAAAACATTACACTAGTAACTGACAGCTAACAAAAGCAGAGAAATATTTAAAGTCATACATAAAAGCAAGATCATATTTCAAAGAGATTTATCAAATGGATCCTATATAACGTTTTATGACTTAAATATGTATCACACTGCCTTCTCAACTCCAAAGAAATATTCTCCTATGCAGCCCATGTTCAGAGCAACAAAAAAGATCTTAACATAGTCAAAGGAATAGAAATCATGCAAAATAAACTCACACAAAATTCTGGAATAAAATTTGAAACAAAAAGCAGAAACATATTTAGAATACTTCTCAGAAGGAGAGCTCAATTCATTAATTTTTAAATGACACATGATTTATGTGAATGACTTAATTATTAAGTCTTTCACAATGTATGGCAATGAATGTACACTTTTAATTATTTCAGGGACCCTATATAGGTCATAGAAGACATATTGAAGCCAATGAATGTACATTTTGGAAAGGAACAAAGGTATCGATTTCAGAAATTTAGAGAACACAGGGCAGGGGAAAGCTCATCAGTGGAGCTGTGTGCTGTCATCATTCTGCATGACCTGTTTTGGGAAGTCTGAGACTAGGGGACCCATGGTTCTAACTGAGCCACCCCTGAGCCTAGCACAATGCAGAGGAAAATATTCATTATGATGCTATTTTACAACTAGAAAGACATTATGAAAAGGAAGGAAATGGTCAGAAATGCCTTATGTTCAAATTTTCTTTACATTAAGTAGTCTTGCCAGGTGTGGTGGTCCATGCCTGTAATCTCACCACTCAGGAGGTCGAGGCAGAGGGATCATTGTGAGTTTGAGGCCAGCCTGGCTACAAAGTGAGCTCAAGGCCAGCCTGAGCTGCATAGCAAGACTGTCTCAAAAAGACAAAAACAAAAAGTAGTCCTTATTTCAAAATGTAAGTGTGAGCAACAGGAAGGCCGGACACCTCAGCTTCTTAAAGCATCCACTATCCTAAAGCCTGAGACTGCTCTTCTGTAATCTTTGGAACCTGAGGACAACACCTCCTTAAATAAAGCCTCACCCACTGTTACTGCATCTAAGGTTCCCCTACTCACCCTGCTAGGCTAGAAGATGAGGCTTCTAGACCAGCTGTAATCCAGGTCTCTACAGGGCTATACCCATCCATAGCTGAGTTTAGGCAAGCTCCTCAAGGACAGTATCCATTACAAGAAGCAAATGGACAATTTGGAACTCCAGAGTTCATGTGCCTTTTTCTCTCAGTGACCTAAAACAGATAAAGTTAGATCCTGGAAAATTCCTAGACGACCCTGATAAGTACATTGAGGTATTTAGAGGCCTCGCTTGGACCTATGAGCTATATTGGCAAGACATAATGTTACTCTGGAATGAAATATTCACTTCTAATGAGAGACAGGCAGCATTACAGGCTGTTAGTGCATTTGGAGTCTGATTCGCCGGGCCTAAAGAACTCAGTGACTTCATTCATCTGCTATTGCTGTCAGAAACCAGGTCACCTGCAGAGGGACTGTCCTAAGAAGCGTCCTGAGCCATGCTCTGATGGAAAAGGTGAATTCTGGGGGTCAGACCGGCCCCCCCCCGAAGAGAAGGATCCAGAGTTCAGACCTATCCTTTGAATTGGTCCAGCAAAAGTGAAGAGCCCCGGGGCACTCTCTGCCCCTTCCCTCTCGCTGGACTGTCATCTCCACAGAGGAGCCTGGGGAATCTTGACTTTAGAAGGAAAACAAACCAGCCAGGTGCTGACCACTGGTACATGCCTCTCAGTCCTTCTTTTCAATCCTGGCCTTCCTTCGAGCTGTGATACCTCAGAGAAAGGAGACACTGGAGAGGAGCTGATTCACTATTTTGACAACATTTAGGCTGTCAATGGGATGTTTTTCATTTTATACATCCTTTTTCATACTGCCTGAAAGTCCAGGCCCTCTATTTGGGAGAGCTATTTTATTTTATTTAAATACTGTAATATGTGTGCACCCAGGTCAGGTAAACTGTCTTCCCCTCGTGAAGATGGAAATTTATCTTGAAGTATGGGGAACGAAGGGCAAAATAGGTAAGGCAATAACAGCTGCTCTAGGACAGATGCAGCTCAGAGATGCTCCTATCTTTCCTAACTAGAGAAACTGTCCTTTAGGAGATAACAAAGCATTCCTACCTATATTAGATAACCTATGGGCAGAAGGCTTCCTTGAGATCTGTAACAGCCCATGCCATACTTCAATCTTGAGAATTCAAAAGACTAATGGGGAATGGAGATTAGTACAGGCACTTACACTGGTAAATGAGGCAGTAGTGCCAATTCATCCAGTATTTTTGTTTTATATTTAAAAGATGCTTTTTTTTTATATTCCTTTCCATACAGATTCCCAGTTTCTTCTTGATTTTCGAAATCCTCAAGACCATGCCTCTCAATTCACATGGACAGTGCTTCCCCAGGGGTTCAAGGATAGTCCACATCTATTTGGGCAAGTGGATCCCCATGACTTGCATGCTTTGAGATTTCCCGGGTAACAGTCTTACAGTATGTAGATGACATTCTTTTATGTGCTCCCTCAGAAGAGCTCTATAGCCAAGGCACCTGTGCTTTGCTAAATTTTCTAGCAGACAGGGGTTATAAGGTCTCTAAATCTAAAGCACAACTTTGCTGTCTTGAGGTAAAATATTTAGGCCCCATCATATCCAGTGGAACCCAAAGGATCAGGAAAGACAAACTTAAACCAATTGTTTCCTTCCCATAGCCCAAGACCCTAAAACAGCTAAAGGGATTCCTAGGAATCACAGGCTTTTGTTGCCTTTGGATACCAGGACATGAGGAGATTGTAAGACCCCTCTACCAACTTATAAAAGAAGCCCAAAACGCAGATACCCATATTTTAACCTGGGAAGCTAATTCCCAAACTGCATTCCAGAGCTTAAACAAGCGTTCCTAAGTGCTACAGCCGTAAGCCTACACATAGGACACCATTTCAATTTATATGTCGATGAAAGGTGAGGTAGGACTTTGGCTGTGTTACACAGTATTGTAGAGCCACTCAGCAGCCTATAGGGTATCTGAGTCATGAATTAGACCTTGTAGCAAAGGGATGACCTGCTTGTCTTACAGCTATGCCAGCTGTAGCTATTTTAGTGCCAGAGGCATCGAAGACGACTTTAGGTCAAGGTCTCACTGTATATACACCTCACAAGGCAGCAGGACTGCTTTCTTCCAAAGGGAGCCTCTGGCTATCAGACAGCTGACTTCTTGAATACCAGGCTATCTTGGTTACTTTTTTCTCACTGCTGAGACAAAATACCCAATGCCCAAAAGGAAGGAAGGAAAGGTTTATTTAGCTTACAGTTTGTGGAGGTTTCAGTCCATACTTGGCTGGTTCTGAGGCAGAGTGGCACATGCCAGAGAGCAAACGTTCATGGCAGCAAAACACAGCAAAAACAACCAGCAAAAGGGAGGAATGTCAGGCAAGCAGCCTCCTTCTCTCCCTTACATTGTAGACAGGCTAACCCCACCCAGGGGGCTTGTAGCACTCACATAATCTCCATGTCCTCCTCTTCCACAGGCTCAGGATGTGTACAAAGTAAGCACCCTGGCTTCCTGCTAAGTCCTTCAGCCAAACTTCTGGATTTTGCAAGTTGACACAATGTATCAACCATAACATAGGCTCTACTTCTAGGACCAGCCATTCAGATAAAGACATACTCTTCCTTAAACCTTGCCACCTTTTTGCCAGAGAAGGATGAAATTGAGGCTGAAAGACATGACTGCAAACAGGTAGTTATCCATACATACGCAGCTAGAGAAGATTTATTAGATACATCCCTTACTCGCTCTGATTTGACCCTTTTCTGTGATGGCAACTGCCTCCTGGGAAATGGGACAAGGAAGGTAACATATGCAGTGATAACTGTACATCAGACTCTTGAAGGCTGGGCATGTTGGCCCATACATGTAACCCCAGCGCTCCAGAGGCTAAAGCAGGAGGATCGTTGCCAGTTCGAGACCAGCCTGGGCCTCAATGTGAGGTCAAGGCCAGCCTGAACTGGATAGTGAGACTCTGTCTCAAAAAGACATAAAAAAAAAAAACACAAAAAGAAAAAAAAAGAAACATAAAAGTCTGCTGACATTAGGAGGCCAGGGATATAGCTCAGTGGCATAAGTGCTTACCTGGTAAACCTGAGGTCCTGAGTTCAATTCCTGATACAAAAAAAAAGAGAAAAGACTTTTGAATGTTCTTCACTTACACCTGGAACTAGTTCTCAGCTAGCAGAGGTCATAGCTCTGACAAGGGTCAACAACTCAGCAGAGGAGAAAAAGTCAATATCTATACAGACTCAAGATATGCTTTGCTAATAGTACATGCCCATGGTGCCATATGGAAAGAGATAAATTTTCTAACACCAATGGATCTTCCAAAAGTATGATAAAGAGATAGATAATCTTTTAGTACCTGTTTATATACCTCCCAAAGTGGCAGAAATTCACTGTAGAGGGCACCAAGAGGGAAGTGATGAAGTATCTCAAGGTAATCAACTAGCTGAAAGAGCTCGAGGGCGCCCTCATCTGGGAAGGGGCCCTTGATCATACTCAACCCAAATATTCCCAGCCAGAAAGAGTGGGTTCTCTCCCGTGGGTGTCAGTTTCTTCCATCTGGATGGTTACAATCAAATGATGGTAAATGGTTTCTTCCTGGTACTAATCAGTGGAAAATTATTAATTCTTTGTACCAAACCTTTCATTTGAGGATGGACAAGACCCAACAAATGGCCTCTAAGTTATTCACAGGAAAAGACTTAAGACTTCCATAAAAGACTTAAGATTCCCGTTCAGGAAAAAAACAATCTCCTTTTACTAACCCCTTCACCCCCTAGAGGAGGGTGCAGTTCCTTTCTAAGGCGGGCACAGACATATGCAAAATCATTACAACAAACCTATGCTGGATAGGTGGTCCACTCCCCTTGTCAGGTACATCAGGACTTCCTTGGTGGGTATCCCCACTGCAAGGAGATGATTGGAATAAATTACAAGACTATATTCATGAGATACGAAAGAGTTTTGGAGTTCACAGCTCAGTACATAATGACAAAGTAGCTGACTGGCCTATAAATTATACTCTTAATGATCCTGGATATCATCAAATTTTTTCCCACACCCCTGAAACCTCTGTGAGCATTAGTGAGGTTCCTATTGAATGGAAGTAGGGGTCCTACCCTGAGGACCAACAACCATAGATATCAGGATGGCTATTTTCAAATATGGGATGATTGTATATGGTGAATCCCCAATACAGGACATCTCAGTAAAGGCCCCTTACATTGGGAACAAAAATATCACTCCTATTCTCATTGGCCTAACTCCACTAAGTACCTGGGATGGAAACCCCCTGAACAGTGTATACACACATTAACTTTACAGCTAAAGACTGGTTTGCAACAGATTGGTTTCCTCATCCTTGAATTAGAAGCGAAGCCCCCAGTGGCACTCATTGGTC
>PVLD010037296.1:0-10366 GCA_004027595.1 Dinomys branickii | reverse complement strand
GCACAATTCTTATTGCCAGATTCCTACTGTGAGTCCCACCGGAATCTCCCACCCACCTTTGCTTGTAATACCCCGGGGCGGTAACGGCGAACCTTTCCGGAAAGAGCCCCGAACTGCCGCTCGGCATTCACTTATTTAGTGCAAGGAGCCAACACTACAATTCAGTCGGAATGCTGAGGGTTCGGTTTCTCTTCTTTCTCTTTTATGGAAAAAATAAAAACAAAATTTCAAAGCAAAATAATAGGAGAATTGCTGCTACTAATAGGTCATGATGGAGGGGGAAATGACTGGAGATTAAATATGGAGACATTCAAATATAGAATCCAGTTTGCTCATGGATTTTAGCTGTTTTTTCATGAGTAAATTGTACTACATTTATTTATAAATGAGTTTATGCATTTTCATGCCTCTTAATAAATGTTTTACTATCCAAAAAATAATAATAGAAGAATAACAATAGTTAATGCACAATTAACAATAGTTAATGTACAATAACAATAGTTAATGTACAGTCATCCCTTGTTATCTTGTGCCTTTGCTCTATCACAGGGTTTAAAAAATATATCTAATTCTGTATCATGGAGTTTTCACTATATCGTGGGATTTTGTGGTATATAGGTATTTATATAATATTTATGGTTTTAATTATTTTTGCCTAAAGAATTCAAAACAATACAAAAATATAAAAATATCCATTCAAGCATTTTAAGAGACTATGAAATCCAGAGTATTTCATTAGCAGATGAATACTATACTGTACTCAATGGAAACGCACTACACTGCTACCACTTAGGCAAGTTTGCCAACTTGAGATTATACATGACACACTATTGGCTGATGGAATGAAAGGTAAACAACTGCATCGCTGTGTTCTTTACATTGGGCGCTGATTGGCTCAGTGCCCACAGCATCGGTCTGTTTGCTCTCCCACACTGTGCCCACACCTTCAGCACCTCTCCTTGCTCTTCTTGGCTATGCAATAATTTATCTCACATCATCACCGTCATCACCATAAGTACTGCACAGCTACATAATTCATGATCTTGATCATTCGAGTGGTGTACTTCACTGATGAGTACCCATATGGAATTTTACATGCTGTTAAAATTACATAGGTTTAGGAGTGTAGAAAGTGTTTAAGAGCATATGAAGTGTTTATAAGAGTGTGGGAAAGGATAAGACGAGAGTGGGAAAGGTTTATAGGAGTGTGGGAAGGGTTAATTGAATCTTAAATGTAAGTAAATAATAAAGTAAATATAATGCTGCTACTTTGCAGATTTTTGCTACCATGGGGGGTCTCTGGGACATAACTCCCAGTATAGCTGAGCGATCACTGTATTGTTATCTTCAAAGTTGTTACTTGTAGTGCAAGATATGGGCATAAAAATTCTCCAAATGATATTATCACAATATATTTCTTTTCAATGAGCCAAGAGAAACTAGTAGTATAACTTATTTTTTCTTTTACTTTCTTCCTTTCTCACTTCCTCTATCATAGCTTCTCTTTTCTTTTGAACAAATTCTTCCCATTTCACAATAGTTAAAAAAATTAATATCTTTGATTACAAGAAAAACACAATAACAGCACTTTCAATGATACAAAGAGCTTTGATGGAAGTGTGAAAGTTTGCATTAGGCATGCTTTTGTATAATTAATGTGATCATTTCTGTTGTGTGCTTCCTGATAATTTGTCAAATCTTGGCACCTACTTTGTTAGTTTGAGAGCAATAAATATATATAGTGCTCACATTGTTGTTAAATTGGTTTCTTGTATCAGATTTGACATAATTCAAAGCTGAAAACAGCCTTTCATAAGCATAAGATGATCCAAGTAAAGCAAGAAAAGCAATCCCAAATTTTTTCATTGACAAAATTATTCAGTAGAGAATTCTATACATTAAGGATTTCATTTTTAGAACTATGAACTGTCTTTTGTCATCCCATCATACTTTAACTTCCATATCTTGTTAAATATTGCACACAGGTTATAGAATTTATTGTTTCAGATATAACTTTATTGAATTTCAATAGCTCCATTTCCAGATTTCCAAATTCTAACCAGAGTAAGTGGGAAAAATGAATTTCTTCAAATTTGGCCTTATCTAAAAAGTAAGGAAATAGCATTTTCTCCATCTTATGGAATTTCAAAACTCTATTCTAAAATTTCCCTTGGCAGCTGCTACAATGCAGAAAAATTCCTTGTAGATCTCTGATGTCTTCAGGATTGTCCGCAAATGCACAATGTTCTAAACGCACTTTTAGATTTGGAAAATATGTCCACTTTCATAGTGTTTTTCCAAAACCTGTAGTTTTCTTTTAAAGGTTTTCTATCACAAAATATCCTTTCTGCTCTTTTCCCTGTACCTTGTAGTTTTTGTTCACTACATTTGTGTTGTGTAAAATCTGTCAAAATAATGAGGTTGTTAATCCAGTTCATATAGGTGAGCTGTGGATATTCCTGCCCATTTTCACTCTTAAGCAGTCTAATTTCATCCCAGGAAGCTAAATTCTCTCCAAGACCCCTCTGCCGCTTACCCAACAGACATGATTGTACATAAGTAAAGTGTTATACTGTGCCTGAGCTCATAAAGAAGTTAATGAAACTGTCAAAAATTAAGAACATAAGCCATAATGTAATTCACAATTTTTTGACATGTTTGATAATATTGACTAACTTTTTGCTGCTTTCCCTGGCACAAAGAATTTCTTGCTGTGTAGTACAATGTAAATAAATAGCTGGAAGTTTTGCTGCTTTAACAAAGAACTGTATGAAATTACAGGTTGCTTCCACTGTACGAGGACCCACATCGCTAGTAATTGAAACATTTCTGGTCTTCTGTCTTATGACAAAAGAAGTTCTATCACAGCATTATTGATACCTATTCCTTGCATTCTTCCAGGCAAAGACACCAGTTTAATTAGATCTTCTCTTATGATATTACCAAGAGCACAAGGACAAATTGCTTCTAGTCTTGCATGATTATTGATATCTGTGCTTTCACCCAAGCACGTGGAGTAGCAGGCTGCCCTTTGTAAGTTGGTGCTGGGCTACTGGTTGACATCATTTCCCATGCTCAGACTTGATCTTTAACAGTGTCTCTATAGCATCTCAGAGATGTGTTGTATACTTTCATATATTTTGAGGAAATCATGAAAAATGAAAGTATTCCCAGAAAACATGGCCATTTTGATGAAATCCCTATCAGAGAAGGGCTTGCCGTGTTCTGTTATGCACAATAATATCAGAAGGCTGGAAGATGTCAGGTGATTTTTTTTAGAAAGATGGATATAAAACTAAGATAATGGGAATTATATTTTCTCCATTTCCCTTCAACGAACTCTTTCCTTTCATTTTCACCAAGCTTGGCAACAGCTTTGTAGTTGGTGTCAAAGTGCTGTCTGACACTTGATGTGTAACCCACAGCATTGTTACTAGACAGAATACATGATGCTTTCAGTTGTGTTCAGTCACTCTTATGACTCCGTCTCAAACCGCTTGGAATGGTCTCCCACTACTTGTTTTCCGTTTTGCTTTTATTTTCTTGGTGAAGTCATTTTTTGGCGTGCAAGATTTGTTGCTTATAAAATTTAAACAAAATTTAAAAGCAAATGAAGCACCCAAGACAAATCTACACGTATACCAAAGAGAGTTAACACTGTTAGTTAACAATAAAGAATTGAATATCCTCTTACTCAACAGTCTCCATCAGTGACTCTCAGCTGGGGTTTCTCTTGAATTTTCTGAGCACCGGTGCAAGGGGGCAATATTCCACTGATCACCGCATTTAGCCACTTCTGAAAATGGCATCTGAGTGCGTTTTCTACCTTGTGGGTTCTTTCACTACAGTCATAGCCAGTCCAAGCAAACATATCTTTGTTCTTGTTTTCATAAATTCTTTGCAAAAAACGACATAAGATGCTGTAGAATCAAATATGCCAGGGGAGAGCATAAAATTAAAAAATCTCAGTCTCTTAATTAGAATATCTTTTTTCCCAAATCTTATATATTAACTCACTTTTTATAAGAAAACTCAAAATTAAAATTCACAGCCAAAACACAGGTAGATAGAGAGAGAGAGAGATGGTAGATAGGTAGACAGTACACTGATCAGCTAAACAAATGCTTGGGTGTCACAACTAATGAGTCATAATGGCATCACCTGGTGCCATTACTCCTTGCTGAGTGTGTGCATGGCCTCCTGGGTGCTATTATCTGTTGCACAGCTGTTTGTGGCAATGCTGGGGTGACTCGGTTCAAGTGTCAGCAAAGAGGGCTCCATGTGCCCCCTGCAGAATGTGTGCCATACGTTTGCTACTACTGACATAGGGCTTCTCTATCCTATTAAATCTATTCAAACTTCTCCCACAAACCAGTCTTCTGAATCTCGTGGTCACAGCAATGACATCACGTCTCTGGTATCAATTTTCTGTATCAATTCATCTTCATGCTGGTGGACAGAGCATCTGATCAGTGTATCGTAGGGAAAGAGAGAAGTGCTTGGCTCCAGATTTCAGAGACTTGAGTCCATGGGTCTCTGGGTCCTCCGCAGGAACATCAAGGCAGAGTACAGGGGCAGGAAGCAAGTCAGAGCAGCACCAGGAAGGAAAGTGCTGGGTGATACTGACCCCAAGGCCCCAAATTCACAGCTCACCCAAATATATACCCAGGAGTGCACTTTGTAAAGCTGCCAGGCAGGATGGCATTCACAAATAATAGTCATATTGACACACATAGATAATAATAGGGCAATGCTTTGGTTTTCAAAACTAATTATTAATTTGTAGCATTGTTCTGAGTTTAAATCTCTAATGTTATTGTAAATTCTGGAAAACATGTCAATGATGTTAAGTTAGAGCAAATAAAAGATTTAGCTGATGCAAAATAAATTCATTTTGTATTCGGACACCTTTAAATGATTGTTTTACATCTCATTGAGTAAGTAGCTTGTCAAATAAAGTCCTAAACTTTTCAGAGAGAGTCTGTATACTTACTCAACATCTACAGTATCTACACCAGATATGAACTAAACAAATACTGAATAAACACCATCTTGTTGAAATTAAAGAAACTTGCAGTAATCACTAGGATTTGAAAATGTGTTTTAATATTCTGTAATTTATTTTTTGGCAAATTAACTCATTTTGAAAAAAGTGACTATTAAAATGGTATTACTATTACTTCAATATAAACTCCGTACTTAGACTACAAGTTCTGTGCATTTAATTTTTTAAAATTAAAATAATAACTACTTCATGTCAAAATATATTGGAATAAAGATAATTTATTGATCACTAATATTTTAAATTATATTAGCTAGTGTAAAGAAATGTTAATATTAACAATACATGTTATTTTTTTTGGTTTTTGCCTTCATTGCTGTTATTTTGTTATTGTTTTTTCTCTTTACAATAAAAAAGTTATGTATAACTGTGAAGAATGTAAAATTCTTAAGGAAGATCAAGAGAGACTTGTTAAAGTATTCCTATTGAGCCAAAGTAGAATAATTTGGGGATTTTTACCAATTTTCTTAGTTTTCTACTAACTTGCCTAAGTTTATTTTATTTTATTTTTTGCACTGGGAATTCATCTGAGGACCTTGCACTTGCCAGGCAAGTGCTGTGCCACTCAGCTATATCCCCAGCCCTAAATTTAATTTCAAATTTCAGGTGTTAAAGAAATTCAGATTAATATATCTCAGAATTTGTTTAGGTGTCCACATGTGTAATCACCATAACTGATATAGTCTTCCACATATTTATATATTTAAAAAGTGAACAGCAAATCACACATATATTATGTAGATTCATTTTTATTCTTTATTTTAATGAAAAAAAATTTCAAAACAAAATAATAGGAGAGTAAAAATAGTAAATACACTGTGTACTCTAATCGTCAAAGTAGTTACTCAGAGTGCAAGACATAGGCATGAAAATTGTGCCAATGACATCCACACAAACATTTCTTTTCAGTGAACTAAGAGAATCAGTGGTATAACTATCTTAACTTTTTTTGTTTGTTTGTTTGTTTTTTTGCTTTTCCCTTCCTTCCTTTCTTCTTTCCCCCACCCCAATTTCTCTTTCTTTTGGACAGTTTCTTCCATTTTACAATAGCTATTGTATATTTTTGGACCTTATTTGCTCTGTCAGCTTCTCATACCAGGCATATGGTGTTTATATATGTGAGTCCGATTTATTTCACTTATGTGTATGGTGTCAAGTTATATCCACTTACCTATAAAAGTCTCAAATTTATGCATCTTTATGTCTGAGTAGTACTCCATTGTACAAAAATGACCACAGCCTTTTTATCCATTCCTTAGGTAATGGGCATTTGGATTATTTCCAAGATTTAATTATTACAATTTGTGGTGCTATAAACATGGGTGCACATGTATATTACTGTGGTATGATGTTTTTAATTATTCTGGGAACATACCCAGAAGTTGTTCAAAATGGGGCCTGTATTTTTTTTTTTTTGAGGAATCTCTGTACTGATGTGGAAAATGGTTCTTTATCCTCATAGTCCCTCCAGCATTTGTCAGACTAACTGGTGAAGAACTGAAATCTTTCATTATAAAATCAGGAACAAGACAAGGATGTCAACTACCACCACTCATATTCAGTATAGTTCTGGAAACATTAGCCAGAGCAACTAGACAAGACAAAGTATAAAAGAATAGGATAGGAATGGAAAAAATTAAATTATCATTATTTACAGATGATATGATACTCTGCATAGAAGATCCCCAAAATTCCACCCAAGGACTTCTAGATTTAATAACTAAATTTAGTAGTGTAGCTGGATACAAAATCAACACTCAAAAAACAATAAAATCCCTGTAAACAAACAATAAACTCACTGAAAGAGAAATTAGGGAAACCCCACCATTCATAATCGCATCCCCCTAAAATGAAATACTTAGAAATCAATCTAACAAAGGATGTAAAAGATCTATACATTAAAAATTACAGTACCCTTTAAAAGGAAATTAAAGAGGATATCAGAAAATTCTTTGTTCTAGGGTAGGAAAAATCAACACAGTGCGAATATCCATACTCCCAAAATTGCTATACAGATTAATGCAATCTCAATCAAAATACCATTAGCACGTCTCACAGAAATAGATAAAATATTCCTAAAATTCATTTGAAACCAGAATATATCTAGAATGGCAAAAGCAATTCTGGGCAACAAAGACAAGTCAGGGGGCATCACTATCTCTGACTTGAAATTATACCACAGAGCTACTGTGATAAGATCAGCATGGTGCCGGCAAAGGACAGATCCAGACCTGAGGATCGAGGGGTGAGAATAAAAGGTGCAGACGTAACTACAAATGCAATTGGCCGCCTGGTCTTTGAGAAAGGGGCCGAACGTGTGGGCACAGTCACGGGAAGGGAAACAGCCTCTTCAGTAAGTCGTTCTGGAAAAATGGTTTTCCACATGCTAAAGCTTGAACTATTATATTGACTTAATGGCTTCATAAAGAGAAATAGACCAGGGATATAGCTCAGTGGCACAATGCCTGTCTGGCAAGCTCAAGGTCCTGAGTTCGATTTCTGGTACCAAGGCAAAACAAACAAAGAGAAATAGTGGAATACGTGAGTTATTTATTATTTTTCTATCTATTTAGTGATAAAATATTTTCTTTCATTTTTGCTTTTAAAATGTTATATAAGGGCTGGAGGTACAGCTCAGTGGGGTAAGTGCTTGCCGCTAAGCACTAAGGCCCTGAGTTCGATCCCCGGTCCTGGAAAAAAAAAATGTTATATATGCACAGTAATTTTACAAAATGTTTTCATTGTGGCATTTCTTAAAAGTATATAGCATTTTTAAAAATCAGTGTATTCATTGTACAAAATGAGGGGTATAGCTAAGGCATATGTAGGAATACATATAAAATCTTCGATTTGTCTCCCCCTGATTACCCCCATTTCTTTTCTCTTACTTTTGTTAACTGCTTTTCAAGTAGTTCTCTAATTTCCTTTCATTTTTTTAAAGAATTCTTTTATGAATTCCTCACATAAACCGTATAATATTCAACTTTCTGAATCTGGCTTAATTCATATAACATGAGGGTCTCCAGTTCAACCCATTTACCTGCCAAAAATATGAGTGTTTTGCTTTCCATAGTTTCCTTTCCTTTCTATAGTTGAATAATATCCTGATATATATGTATGAGGATATATATGTCCTGGTGGGATATATATGTTCTTTATCTGTTCACCTACAGATGGGCACCTAGGCTGGGCTATTCCATATAATTTCTATTATGAACTGTGCTGCAATAAACATATGTATGCAGGTAACTTTACTGTATGCTGACTTTAAATTCTGGGGAACATTCCAAGCAGTAGTTTATATGGATCACTTGATAGTGCTGCTTATGTTTTCCTGAGGAAATCATACATAATTTCCATAGTGTCTGTACTCATTTACATTGCCAGCAACGGTGTATAACAACTCACGGTGATAGTCGTTTTGACCGGAGTCAGATGGAATTATAGTGTAGTTTTAATTCGCAATTTGCTAGTAACTAACAGTGTTGAATATTTTTCATGTATTTATCAGCTCTTCAACAGTTTCCTTTGGAAAACGTTTGTTCTTTTCATTTGCCTATTTTGACTGGGTTATTTGTCCTTTCGTAGCTGATTTTTTGAATTATCTATATAGGGCTGGGGATATAGCTCAGTGGAATAAGCGCCTGCCTAGCAAGCGCAGGGTCCTGAGTTCAACTCCCAGTACCGCAAAAAAAAAAAAAAAAAAAAAAAAGAATTATCTATATATTTCCTGTATTACTGTTCTCTCAGAAGAATAGCTATGTAAGATTTTCTCCAATGTTTTAAGCACAATTTTTTGTAATTTTGCTACATTCATGTGCAATAGAGGATGAACTACCCAGTAGTGGGCAAATTTTAAGTGAATTTTAACTTATTTTTTCTTATGTCGAGGAAAAGAAAGTACATTGGTTTTCTCTGAGAGCACTCTTCCCTTAGTTGTCTCCTGTTTGTGAAGAATCCTTTTAATTTGATGAAATCTCATTTGTCAGTTCTTGTCTTATTTCCAGAGATATCAGGGTCCCATTTATGAAGTCATTGCCCGTGTCTATACCTGAAGATTTTTTCCCTATATTTTTCTAGCATTTTCGAAGTTTCAGTTGTTAAAATTAAGTTTTTTATCCTTTTCAGGCTTACTGTTGTACAGCACTTTAAAAGCATTGCTTATGGGTAATTGTTGTATCTTGTACCACTTGTCGGAGGCTGTCTTTTCTCTAACACATCTTCCTGGCCTCTTTGTCAAGAATCAGATGGTTCCAAGAGCAGGGGCTTGCTTCTTTGGGCCCGCGTGTCCTCTTTATGCCAGGGTCGTGCTGCGCTAAATGTTGTGGCTCTGCAGGAGATTGTGAGATCAGGTGTTGTCATACCTCTACCATCGGTCCTTTTTTATTAGCCTTGAATTCACTATTTCGGACTTTTTGTGTTTTCATATTTGTTTAGTTGTCTTTTCTGGTTCTGTGAAGAATACCATTTTTGGGTTTTTTTTTTTTTTTTTTGTCCCTGGAATCAAATTCAGGACCTTGTGCTTGCCAGGCAAATGCTTGAGCCACTGAGCTACATTTCCAGCCCCTACCATTGGTATTTTAATGAGGATTTCACTGCATCTATAGAAAACTTTTAGTAATTTGCCCATTTTTACAATATTAATTCTTTCAATCTCTCAACATGGGAATGTTTTCCATCTTCCAGTGTTCCTCAATTCCTTTTTTTCAGTGTTCTGTAATTTTCTCTGTAGATGTCCAGCCCTTTTACACTTGTGTAAAGAAAATAAGTGAATGGTGAATGAAACACTCCATGGAGTGTGAAAATAGAATATATATTCTCACTTCTTCCCCCCGATTAATGCCAAAATTAAGGGTGACTCATTTGTATTTCTATGCTTGGATTTCTTTATCTAACAAAGCAAAACTATACCTAAGCAGTATAGCACTCAGGACTGTCTGTTGGAACTAAATTGGAGGGTAAATACACGACTTGAAATATAAAATTACCCACCCAATTTTCTCTGATTTTATGAGCATTGTAGTGATGATTATCACTGTTTTCTCTAGTAAAAATAATAGTGATCATAGTTTATGTAACAAAGCAAACATGGAAAAAATCTCAATTTGAGGCAACAAAGAACATTGGGGAAGTGTGTAAGTCAGATCTTATCTAAAACTTATCAGGCAACTTCAAAGCTTTCATTCAAATATAAACTCTCTTGAACACTTATCAGGTGTTAAACAGTCCAATAATATTTCCAAAGAAACTCATGTATATCTTCCTTCCAGATTATAGTTTAATTTAAGTCATACATTTCCCCTA
>PVLD010037295.1:0-10366 GCA_004027595.1 Dinomys branickii | reverse complement strand
TTTTTTTTTTTTTTGCATACGCTTCTAACTAGAAAGGCAAAGTTAGCTGATCGCACACATCTTTCATATTTCTTGTGAGCACTTGTCTGGTAAATGGTGACACCTATGAAAGCAGGGACTTTCCCCTAACTTCCTCTCAGAAGCATTCCACCATGTATGAACACTCTGGTCAAACAAGTTTGCAAAATGCCTTGATAACTTCCTGGATGGTCTTTATTTTCCCTTATTCCATTAGTGATGTAACTGAGAGTTGGAGGAAATGGTGAGCTGTGCTATTTCCCTGACAATTAGTAGAATCTCCAAAAGTGGTGAATTAAGTGAGGTATTTAATGAAATTGGTTACCTAAAAAGTCCTTCTGAAACAAAGGCAAAATCAATTTTAATTGGAGAAGCTAGACGTCAGAGCTGTTTAGCTTCTTAATGCATAATATTAGATAATGGAAGAGGTAATCTAGCCCCTTTGTTGAAAAATGATGCTAAGAAAAAAAATGAGAAGTCAGAAGTTAAATGAGTTGCCCAAGGTCACGCAGAGAGTTAAGTGGTGAAGCCAAGATGCTTGTCCAAATTTGGCAGTTTAGACTCCAACCACTATGCTGTGTTTTCTCAAAGAAAGAGAAAAAAGGAAAAGAAAAACAAAATAACCAAAAAACGAAGAGAACACTAATGTGAAATTAAATTTTGAATATTGCTGGTCATCATTTATCTTGCAAGGCAGTTTCTGCATTTAATAAAACTACTTTGCTTACATAACCATGAGGTATTTATCTTGTAAAAAATAAGTTATAAATTGCATGCCACCCCTACAGTTGTCCAGGAGTCATGCCACACCTTCTATGGGATAGATGCTTGGTATTCTTTGCATGGATTCTTGCTGCTATTCAAAATATCAAAAGAAACGGAGTGGTTAGTATTTACTTCTGAATCATGATTTCACATGTACTTGCACACACATATGAAAGATGTCCATATTAATAAAATTGTATCTTTTATTAAGGAGACATTTCCATTATTAAATATGAAGGCCAGAGCTTGACCTGAACTAAGGAAATACAATTCAGATTTTCCCTTTTAATAAGCAAAATTAGGGTAATATATGAACAAAAGTAGAATTCTATAACCAAAATGTGTATGTATATATTCAGCCCACTGAAGTCTTATGGATAAACTATTGTAACAAATTTCACTGAACATTTTTATACACTAGGTGTTAGATTTAAGCCTAATATGGTTTATCTCATTTCATCCTCATAACAACCATTTGAATTACATGCTACAAATTCCCCCCATTTTACAAATGAGAGTACTAAGGCTCAGGTGTCAGAGTAGATATAGAATGTAGAACTAGGATTATTCAATACTGACTTTCTAATCACTTGCATTTTCTAGGTGGTAAAATGATATACTAAACTTTAAAGACCCACCTTTGTTGATATGGCACCAGCTTATCCTCCAGTCTGTGGTGTGGGTCACCTGGAGAAGACTTAACGGAGAACTGTACTTGCTAAATCTTAAAAAACAGGAAATAGGTAAGATTCAAATTAGCAGAGAAAAGAAGGAAGAGACAGCTAAAGGAAGAGAATTAAAATATTGAGAATCATGAACATTAACATTTGGCAAGGAGCTTACGCATTAACTTCAAAAATGTGATGCTGTTTTTAAAATTTTTTTCAGATTTTATTGATTTTATTTTTCTTGTGTAAAAACCCTTATGTTGTAGCTACTGATGGAGCTTGAGTCCTCTGGACAGACTCTGGTGTGGATTTCCACAAAATGGTCAGTGATTTTCTAGTAAGGAGACTTGATGAACACAGTCTCCTTCCAGAGGCCAGGGGTCAGGTAACTGTAGGTTTGGAGATAGTATAAAAGGCAGCCTCAGCAAAGTTGCCCAGAGTGGATGTGGAGCCCCCGACAGAGGTGTAGCAATCATCAGTACAAGCCAGCAGCAGCAGCTTCTTGGGCACAGGGGCTGAGATGATGCTAGCACTTGTGGGGACAAGAATCAGATGCACCAACACAGAGACAGAGCAGAATGTTGCCTTGCAAGGGACAGCACGGGGCTTGCCAATTTTGTTCCCTAGTAGCCTCTCTGCAAGGGTACAGTGGAGAGCTCAGTGTCCAGAATGATGACCTCACAAATGGCAGTGACTGTTTCCTTGGAGCACTTTACACCCAGGCCAATGCAACCACTGTAGTCCCCAGTGATGATGAGTGCCTTGAACCTGGTCTGCTGGCCAGCAAAAGTTTGCTTCTGCATGGACACGATCTTCAGAATTTCATCCTTGAGAGACGTGCCCAGGAAAAAGTGAATCAACTCAAGCTCCTAGATGAGTACAGAGAAGAGATAAATTTCCTCCAGAGACTTGGTCTTCATGTTCTTGAGCAGCTCACTCAGCTTGGTGAAAAGAATCCACCCCTGCTCCTCAGCCTTCCCTCCATGAGCCCCGCAGCCTCAGTGCTGGCCCTGGCCAGGCCGTGCCCACAGCCTCAAAGGCCAGTGCCAAAGCCTGCAGAAGTCGCCATGGCCTCCCATGCCTGGGCTTCCTGGGCCTCTGGGCCCTCATGCTGTTTAGAAGTAATGGTCCCAAACTTTCTTTCCCACCCCTAACAAATCTGATCAGCTACCACCTTCCCAAGAAACTGTTAAAGTCACCTTTCCTGAGACACAAATTCCAAACAAATTGGGACATGGGCATGCTGTGGATGATTAAAGATGCAATAAAATGTAAGGCTGAATTCTGTCTTAAACTTTTCAAGTCAAAACAATAAAAACTTTAACATAGAATGTAAAATAAATACAATCTGAAAGCTAAAGTGATTGTAGCATGTTACTGTCCTTCCCAATGCAATCAGTCATCCATTTATCCACTGCAGCCCTGAGTTCCTTGTGAAGATTTGTCAATAAAAATGCCAAAATAAGCTTTGCACATGCTGGGAATATCATGACATCTGTTTTCAAAATTACTTTGCTATAATTGTCAAATCTCATTATAGTTGGTAAAAATTGTTTTCTTTCACCTGAGATAAGTGCCTGTGATTTTAAATAGCAACACTTCAAAAATGATGATTGTGAATCTTGCTAATTATATAGTCGTGCTGTATTTGCTAAAAGGACAGGATTCTTACCAATGACTTATATCACTCGGAGGTCCATGGCTATGAGCAGCAATGAACCTGGCATCAAACAGGCTTATGCAGGGAGGTGATATAAGAGTTTATAGGACAGGTTCAAAGCTAGATGAATTTCGGGGCTTCAACCATGCCATTAGAGATTTGGGTTCTATCTCTGTTTCTCTCTTGTGAAGATTTGAAATTTGCAAAAAGAAAAATCTTCATCTCCAGCCTGTAGGGTTGGCTCCATCTTAAAGCAATCTTGCTTGCTTTATCATTGCAGGATGTCTGCAGGTAGTAAGTACACTCTACCCACCTTAATTTATGTCTGTCAAGTGAGAGAGGTTTCTCCCAAGACAGAGAAAGTTTCCTTCCCAGATGCCCTTAGCAAATCTCTTCTGGTATCTCTCTTTTGTCCAAATTTGGCTTAGGACTACCCAGGACTGAGCTAATTACTGGAAAGATGAATGAAATTTCAATTATTGGTTTAGAAACTAAGTTTCTGGGATAGTATGGATTCTGAAGAGTTAGTCACAATGCTCACCATTACTATAATAATGTAGTTCAATAGTAAACCTTCTTAGGAATCAAGGAAGTCCTTTCTGAGAAATTAAACTAATAGAAGGAAGTACGATTTAATTTAGCAGACAACCTATCTTTGATGCATCACAGTGGGTGCACCAAACACTCTGCTGTTTTGCACGGTGCCAAAGGCTTTCATGACAAAATAGGACACACCCAGGAGCAGCTCCTTAAGAAAACTTGCCTGAACAGGTTCTCTGATATCTGTCTCTGTCTCTTTGTCTTTTTCTCCTTAAAATTTTTGATAATGAAGAAAGTAGTATCTTCTTAAAATCATCCTCCAGGATTCACAGTCCTTTTCTGGTTCCCAGCAACACCTCCACAGTCTAGTATTCACTTTGCTCAGGTGCACAACTAGATTTTGTAATAATTTGGGGGACTTTTTTTGGTTAGTTGTTCTGAGACAGGATGTCACTGTGTAGTTTAGGCTGGTCCTGAACTTACTGTGTAGTCGAAGCTGGCCTCAAACCCATGGAGATCCTTCAGCCTAAGACTTCCAAGTACTGGGATTACAGGCATGTGCCACCACACCTGGCCTAGATTTTATAATAATTTTGGAAAGATTTAGGTTAAAAATAAGTAGTCATTCATTGGCTGTGATATAAATTAATTCACAAACACAACCTTGCTTTAGGCTAAGCTTATGTATCTGCAACTTCAAATTTGTTGTATTAATGACCACAGTCTTATTAAAATGCCGTTTGTAATAAGCTAAACCCTCACCAAGGATTATGCTAATGCCCACAAGAACAAGGGCCCTTCTGGAGGGCATGGTGAGATGATGGAACACTAAGCCAATGGTGGGAAGAGCAAAGTGAGCCTACTGCAGAGTCTGTGCTACATTTTGTGTTGTAAAACTCAGCCCAACCTACCACTCTTTCCACACACGAACTTAGGTATAACAGATTATCTTCCGTGCTCAAATTCAATGGGTTTGCTCCTCTCGTGTGTTTCCCAGGCCTGGATCTCATGTGAAACAGTGCACTGATTCGTAAAACTGCAGCTATACAAGCTACATTTTCAACCATGCACCAGTTGTCCAGTTGGTCATGGCCTCCATTCACTGCAGTGGTTAACTTGCTTCTGTGGGTTCCTACTGAGCTCTGGAGTTCCCATACCTATCTATTCCCCTCCCTTCCCTGTGACATTCTGTCACATACCTGACTTTAGCCTGGAAGACCCCACAAGAATAGGTTTGGACAACATGCCACAAAACACATCTATCTCTATGTTCTCGAGTGTACCTTTTCTAATTTCCCTTGCACACACACACACACACACACACACACACACAATGTCTGTGAAATCTCAAGGGAATCTCTATTACTTCAAAACCTCTTGCTGGAGGGGCCTCCACAACTGGTAAGTAGTCTCCTGTTTTTCCCTTTCAGACCAGTGTTAAGGAAAATAATAGGCAGAGATTCTATTTCTTTCACCTAGTTCAACGTCTCTTCCAAAATAAGCACTTCCTTCTAAGCACTGCTGAGACTCAGTCATCCAGTTTCTGTCTGGACTCCTCTGAGACAGCCCATTCCATTGCAGGGGAGGCAGTTTTATATCTGACAAGTTCGGCAGCTTTAGCTGAGAATTGGCAGCACAGTATTACTTCCTTACTTTGGCCCTTGCTCTAATTTTTTTCATTCTTCCACTTGGAAATTCTTCAGAAAGTTAAAGACAGTTAATACTTCCCTGAAGGTCTCTCATTTCCCACTGACACATGACTAGTTCCTTTAATGATTCTGCATTTAACATGATATTTGCACTTTATTACCTTAGTAATCCTCATCTTTTTCTCATTTATCAGTACCTATTTTAAAACTTCTTGTCCAAGACATTACACAATGTTTGAATACTGAGGCAAGTCCCTACAGAGCACTACACTAAATACTAACCCTAGAGAAGAATATTTGCTTGTTTGCTTGCTTGTTTATACAGTTCTCTCTTTTTTGCTACTGGAAATTGAGCTCAGGACCTTGCATTTCCCAGGCAGGTATTTGTGCCACTGAGTTATATCCCCGTCTTGCATGCTTCTTTAAACAGCCAATTCACAGCATAGACTTTTAAGGCATTTGGATCAACTAAAATATCTAGGGCTTTTATTTTATTTATTTTTATGGAGTGGCTATTAAGCCACCCCTTCTTAATTCCAGGAAATAGTTGATATAGTAGAAAAAGCATAGCGCTTAGAAGATACATTTTTGAGCTTGAGCTCTCATGTTTACCCACCTTGGATAAGTTGCTTTGCACTTCCTGGGATTCTGTTTCTCCCCCCGAGAAAACAAACTTATTGAGAGGATCTATCTTGCCTAATTTACGGGGTTCTTAGGAAAATCAGTCAAGATGATATAAGCTAAATTGTTTTTGATTTGAAAACATGATACAAATGTTAGCAACACCTCATTATTAGCTCATGCTTGTGTAATCTAGAACCTGTTTAAGTAATTCTTAAAGATGCTAATAAGTAATGAATGCATCAAGATATTTCCTGAGTTCAGAAAGACAAATGGAGTCAATGAGTTTTGAACATAAAATTTAACATAGCATTTATTCTGAACCAATTTCAATATGATCGCTCTCCTTTTGGTGCACATTATTTTGGTTTTTATGCTTGTGTTTCAAACAGAATCTAAAGCAGAGAGAGAGAGGAACATATGAAACATCCATGTGCCTATCAGTAAGAATGGGCAAAAGATTTTGGTATGTTTTCATTTTCACATATATAATAAGTAGAACATTACAGATGAAATTAAAGACTCCTTTTTAGCCCTACTTGCCATGTTTCCCAGAATCAAATGTCAGCACAAAAGGCTGTACATCTTCATTGGCCATTTTTTGTATTTTATAACATATATAGACATCCATGAACAAGATATAACAGTGCCTTACATGTGTAAAATTGTATGAATGAACCTTAACTGCAAACTGCCCTATTTACTCAATAGTATGCTTTGAAGATCTGTGTTGAACACAGAGTTTATATTTACTCATTCTAACCAATGAATTTGATCTGTGCACAGAGAATAATGTATTTATAAATTCCTCTATTGGCCAATAATCAGAGAGCTTATCAGTTGTTTTATAGTTACAAATAGTGCTAAAACTATTCTAGAGCTCTCCTGATGCACCTGTGCTAGACTTTCTCAAAGGTTAATGCCTTAAAGTGAAATCCTTGGGTTCCAGGACATGGACATTCTAGTACCTTTTGCTATAGGCTTATTTTCTTTTTCAAATTAATATATTACCTTTTCATTTGTTTTCTGATTTCTCAGTTGTTTACATTCCTGCAGCGCTATTCTAGATCTTCCTTTGCTGTCTGATGAATGTGTACCAACAGTAGCAGCTAGTTGTGACGCCGGTTAAAATACACACACACACACACACACACACAAAATAAACACGTACCTGCATTACTTACTCATAGACCAGAATTTAAACTTGAAAAGAGACACTTTATTTGACACATTTTGTAGTACTTTTTATTTTAAAGAGAAAAAAATGACAAATAAGAACAATGAAGACAAAAACAAAACAATAGAAAACCAATAAAAACAACACAGGATTTCAAAAAAAGATACTAGGAATTACCAGTGGTTGTTATACTACGTATTATCCGCCATGAAGGTGCTCAGATTACCAGGTGTAAGAATGCAGGACTGATCAAACCATTAAAGAAATTACAAGAAAAAAAAACATTAGAAAGGAAACAGAGCTAAATTAAACTTATTCTCAATTCACCTTGTTTTTTATTTTTTGGTTAAAGAATTGTACTGGCGCTTTTTAGGGTTTTTCTGCACATCTGCTTTCCCCAAGTTTCCTAACATGTGACTACGTACAGGCTCCTTGGCCACTTGCCACCTGTTTTCTCAAGCGCTGCTTCTTCTTCACTCTGTTCTTAGCCGCACCACTTCTAGAATTTTGTATTCTGGCTACCACGAGCTGCTAGACCTGATTTTCTTTCCCTTTTTAGTGCACATTTGTTACACATAACAACGATGTTCATTGAGGGGAACTGGTACATGCACTTAATATATATTGATCACTTTGATCCCTTTACCCACGTCTCCCTCAACTCCCCTCATCCCCTTCCCCATCTTCGAAACAGTTTGCTTGCTTGTTTCCTACCTTGTCTCCCTTCTTCTGTTCATGTATTTACTTATGTATATTTCAGGCTTTCCCTATAAGAGAAAAAGCCACATGATATATAGTTTTCTGTGTCTGACTATGCACATCTTTAATGGTAATAAATATTGTCAAATTTCCATCCAAAATGCAGCAGCAAGGAGTGGTACTTTCACTCATATCTTTTGGAGATTATAGTACTCATATGAGTACTTGACAGATGTTTTTATGACTGTCATTTTAATGAATTTGAAATGATTTCTCATTTTAATGCCTCCATTAGAGCTTCTTTTCATACAGTTTTTGGACATTTATTTTTTGTTGTTGTTCTGCAAATTGCCTGTTCCTCTCTGTATTGTTTTCCTAAGGCTTCTTTGACAGATCACCAGAAATGCACTGGCTTACAATGGCATAACTTATTATCTTACAGTTCTGGAAACTGGAAATCCAAGTTGAGTTAAAATCAATGTGTTGAAAGGGCTGCACTTCTTCTGGAGCCTCTAAGGGAGAATGTTTTTCTTTGCTGACTTATGTCTTCTGGGCTATTCAGCAGTGTCTCTGGCCTCTATGCTCTAGAGCTAGTACTAAATTCCTGAGTTATAGCAACCAAAAAAATCTTTAGATGTTGCACATAGCCCGTGGAGGGTGTAAAATGACCCCACATAAAGCTTTATACTCTAAGTCACAATCCTCTGTTTCTCATGATACCAAAGGTTCTGTCAGGGATGGATGTAAATACACATGCACAGATGAGAAAGAAACATCCTGTCTCTTCTGGAAGTTACAATCATTTGGGTAAGATTAGGCAAGTAGACATAAGATTCCTAATCTTTGCAAAGTGAGATAAGCTGCCCCAAAAGGCATAAAAGTAGCAACAAAAAACTATGAAATTTATGTTCTATTGCACCTTATATTTGAGAATATGAACGTGAATATTCTAGTTATTGCATTCTTGGCAGTAAGACTTCTCCCTTTATTTCCTAGGTTATTTATAGGTGTACACTGCTTAACATGCCATGCACACTACTGAAGTGAAAATTTATTTTTGCATTTTCATCTACTCTCACCTTATGTTAGAAAGAAATCATAATCCTGTATGATGTGTAGGATTCAAATACATTATTTCCAATTTTACATGACTGAGAAAATAATTATGATTTGAACAATACTGTCTGTATAATTATAGGATCTTTCTATAATCTCCACAGCTTTTTCTTCTAAAAATGTACAAAACTTCCATTTGGTCTGTTATTAAATTGTTCCAAAGACTCAGGATGCATGCAGTCAGAATTCTTTGTCAGTGTTTCCTCAATAGTTGAGTAGCTCCAAACCCCGAGTTTGAGACTCCCAGGTAAATCTTTATTTTCTTTTTTTTTTTAATTAAAAAAAATAAAAGTACAAAAACATATTAACAAACAGACACCAATTAGCATAAAAAATAGTACAATCACAACTAATCTATAGACAAGGTGACATGGTTTCAACAGTGGTTACTTCTTTATCCATTGATATCTTCGAAGTGTAAATATATGAACCCATATACAGACATGCAAAATAAGTCAGACAATTAATCCTCTCAACAACAGAAAAAACACAAATACCAAAAATCCAAAGACAAAAAACAAAACAGGCAAACAACAACAATAACAACAACAACAACAAAAAACCCACCAATAGTTGTTGCTTTGCATATTGATATCTTCGAAGTGTGTGTTCAGGATAACACATACAGACATACAAGATTGATCAAATAACCCGTCATCGATTATTCCTTAGCATTAAGTGATATAATACAATAGTAGAACCATGTTAGCCCTTCTGCATATATGTATATTCATATATACATACATACATTTTTGTCTCTTTCTTTTCTCCTTTCCCTCGTCCCATCTGTTCTTTGTTTTTGAACAGATTTCCTTCATGTCTCTTCGTTTATATTCCCACCCTCGGGTTCTTACACCAGTGATACAATACGTTGCCTGCACATGTATCGCTGATTTATTTCACTTATGAGTATGGACTCCAATTTTGACCATTTGCCTACAAAGTCCCCAAAACTGTCTTTCTTTATAGCTGAATAATATTCCATTATATAAAAATGCCACAATTTTTTAATCCATTCTTCTGTGGATGGACACTTGGGTTGCTTCCACATTTTAGCTATTACAAATTGTGCTGCTATAAACATGGGTACACATATATCAGAGTGATATGATGTTTTCAGATCTTCTGGGAAAATACCCAGAAGAGGAATAGCTGGTTTGAATGGAACCTCTAGACCTAGTTTGCTGAGAAATCTCCAAACGGCTCTCCACAGTGAATGCACTAGTCTGCATTCCCACCATCAGTGAAATAGACTCCCTATTTCTCCACAGCCTCGCCAGCATCTGTTATTGGATGACTTTTTCATACTGGCCAGTCTTACTGGGGTGAGATGAAATCTCGATGTTGTTTTTATTTGCATTTCTCGAATGACTAAGGATGTGGAACATTTTCTCATATATTTATTTACCATTTGTATTTCTTTGTCTGAGAATTGTGTATTCATCTCAGATGC
>PVLD010037294.1:0-10366 GCA_004027595.1 Dinomys branickii | reverse complement strand
ATCTATAATTTGGTATTTCCTTTAATGTTTTTGTGTTAACTAATGTGAAGATAACTATGTAATACAACATCCAGTTCTAATTCCCTACTATATTCTGTATAACTTTGTATTTTCTGTATTGTTTATGGCTTTTCTGGTTCATATGTCTCCATTCTTTTGTCTTTAAAATAAAATTAAAAAATAAAAAATAAAAAATAAATAAAATAAAATCAAACATAGGGTGGCATTCTTGAGTCTCTGAGTAAGGTAGACTGTGTAGGCCAAATCACTAATTATGTTAATAGGCTTACAATTAAATTATTGTATGACAAACAAAATAGCAGTAACTTCAGACCTTTGTGCAGAGAGTCCTGGAGTCTATTACCTGCTGATAATCCTTACTCCAAATGGCGGCCTTGCCCTTTGGTGAACCATCAGTAGATTACTGCATCACAAATAGGTTCAAATTTGGAGCTGGGGATAAAGCTCAGTGGAATAAGCGCCTGCCTAGCAAGCACAGAGTCCTGAGTTCAATCCCCAGTACCACCAAAAAGAAAAAAAAAAAAAAAAGGTTCAAGTTTAGTAATTTTTGAAATAATATATGAATGCTTGAGAAAAAACTGAAAGATAGGATCACTGGGAAAATGACCACCAATTTGTCCTATAAAATCTGCAAATGCTACTTGCCAGTATAGAGCTTGTCTAACTCTCTGTAAGGCCTGTAGTACAAAGAGCTGGCACAAGGTTGGACTGTTTCATATTCCTTGAGGTAATATGGCCCATTGATATTGCTGCGTTGGCTCGTTAAAGTTTAAACTAGGTACAGAAAAGGCAAAATGTGGACTATCTGTGGGAAAAAAGAGGGATGTTAAAAAAGCAGTCTTTTATATCTATTATGATGGGGGGCTTGTCTTTGGGAACTGCAGTTGGGTTTGGCAGTCCTGGTTGCAGTGCCCCCAGAGGAAATAAGCAGGCATATACAGCTCTTAAATCTTGCAATAACCTCCATTTGCGTGACTTCTTTGGAATAACAGAGACAGGACATTCCAAAGACTAACTGAATTTTCAAAATGTCCTAGCTGGAATTGTTCTTTAACTAAGTTGTGTAGCTGGATGAGTTTCTCCCTATGAAGGGGCCACTGATCTACCCAAACAGGCTCCTCAGTTTTCCATTACAAAGGCAGAGCTGTTTGGGAGGAAGAAGCATCAGTGGCCCTCATTAAGAAACAAATCTCTTGATATCTGAAACCACACCTGTCATTCTTGTGTGTAATCCTTACAGGCCACTTTGCAGTGGTCTCCAACAGTGACCCACCCAGGTCTGTGCTTGGCAAGTGGCAGCCCCGGTTTCTCTGTTGTACACAGCTTCTAACCCCCAGGGGAGGCCAACTTGTAGCTCACACTTACTGCACATTTATTAAGTGCTGTGAACTGCGATGAACACTTCACAGGGATAAGGTCATTAATCTATAACTGGCATTGACCAGTATCGGGTGAGACACTGCTAATAGAGAGTGGCATCAGAATTCAGAGCTTGGTGATCCTGCTCCAGGCCTGGAGCCTCCCAGACAGAGCTGCTGGGAATTCATATGCAGCACCACGCATCTCAGGGAGACCAACCTTCAGGCTGGGAGAAGAACCGTGATTCACCTGACTTAGGATTTAATTAAATTCCTGAGCCATAGCTGCACACCAATACTTCATAAGCCAGACCCTCACTTCCTACAGGCACCAAGTCATAACCTGGAGCTCAGGTTCTAGGGAGAAAAAAAAACCAAAAACCAACACTGCACTCCACAAAAATACAACAACCGATCATGAAAGTGAAGCAAAAGGCACCCACAAATATTTACAAATACTTATTGAGTAGGAAAAGATCAAATACAAAACTCGATGTTTTAAAAGTTAAATTAGGTGGCTTTTTCTAAAAGGGCTGAACTGATTGGGTTATCTGAAAACATGAATGAGATTTAGATTGGAAATGTAGTCTGCATTTTTTTTATTTTTAGTAGAGTTTCTCTGGAACAAAAATAGGCATCTTTCATTGTTGCAAAGTCTTCTTGACTGAGCTAAAAATCATGGGCATTTTCCTTAAAGGTACCAGAATTTTCACTGCTGCTGCCTTCTTCTGCTCTGTTAGCAGCTGCCGCAGGATTTTGAATGTGAGTTTGGGCATCACAGCGAGGCTCTCATGATGATGAGGACTGCTGTGATGGAGGGGGTGGCGATGCCTGTGGTGGAGATTCAGGGCTCAGCCTGACTCAGTGGTTGTGTGGACACACTCGCAGAGCCACAGGGGTGGCTCCTCTGTCCGTGTGCCCTGAAGGGCTCCGCCTGGCTGCCAGGGGCAGGAGTTCGGGGACAGATCTCAGGCAATAGAACAGGAGGTGAGATGGGGACTCTTAGAGGGGCAGCGAGGAATAAGGAGGAGACCCTGAAGAAGGATCTCCAGCCAACGGTGATCTCATTTTTTTTGTGGTCCAATTAGGGTTAATTCTTTGTGTTATTTGGACTAGACCAAGAGGGGTCCAATATTTGGGTCCCACAATACTCTGGGTGTTTCTGTAAAGATATTTTGGGAAGAGCTAAGCATTTAAATTGAGTAATGTGGGGAGGTCTTTGTTAATCAATTTAGCGCCTGAATACAAGTACAAGAAAAGCGCGGAGCCTCTCATGAATAAGAGGTAACTCCTCCTCCCTGGCCTCCTTTGAGCTGGGGTGCTGTGTTGCTGTTATGGTTGATACATTGTGTCAACTTGGGGACTCTAGAGGTTTAGCTGAGTGACTCAGGAGGAAGCTGGGGTGCTTACTTTGTAAACATCCTGAGCGTGTGGAGGAGGAGGGTATGGAGATTGTGTGAGAGGTTCATGACCCCTGGGTGGGGGTAGGCTGTTTACAATATAAGGGAAGAGAAGAGGCTGCTTGCAGCCAGTCCTCCCTTTTGCCTGGTTGCTTTTTAATGTGCTCTGCAGTCTTAAACAGTTTGTTTGCCCTCTGCCATGTGCCACTCTGCCTCTAAAGCAGCCAAGTATGGACTAAAACCCCCACAAACTGTAAGCTAAATAAACCTTTCCTTTCTTCATTTTGGATGTTGGGCATTTTGTCTCAGCAACAAGAGTAAAGTAACCAAGACAGTTTCTTTGTTTGTTTGTTTCCTGCCTTAAGGTTGCAGCTAAAACACTGACTCTTCCTAGATCTCCAAGCTGGCCACCTTTCAGGTTAGGACCGGAACTATCCCATCAGCTTTCTGTGTCCTCCAGCTCGCTGACCTTGGAATTTGTCAGCCTCCACAAGGGCACAAGTGAGTTCCTCAGAATCATTTACTGTGTCTGTGTATCTTCTAGTGGTTCTGCTTTTCTGGAGACCCCTGAAAAAGACACAGATGAAAGCACTCAGAACTGACCATAGAATTGTGCCCTCAGGGCAGACAGTGGCCCTTCTCAGAGTCCCTAGGACACTTGTGAAGCACAGGCCCTGAATCACTCAGAGCAGCTGGGATCCACACTAGTTCAACAGGGCCACCCATGGGCCATACGTCAAGTAGCAAGGGCTGAGAATCTCTGGTCCTGGCACACTCTACTACCGTGGCCTTTGCCCTATGTAATGCTGCCTTTGGACTCTTATCCAGAAACCCTAAACCCCGGGTCAATCTTGGTAAGTTTATACTTGGTCATATTAATGAGTCAACTCAAAATTTTAAATATTGAATGAACCAAAATAGAAGAATGCTTTTACAAAAGGCTCTGCTGAATCCTCAGGCTTCTGTTTGGTTTTCCCCAGAAACCTCACCCTTATCATTTGTGTTCTTTGCTCTTTGATGATAAATTTTTTTCATGGCTGATAAAAATCTTTGTACCAATTTGCCTCATCTCCCCTTGTTAATAACAAAAATTGAACCATGCTGTGATTTTGCCTGATTTTGAATGTACAGGAAATTTGAAATAAGTGAATGAGGTACACAGTGTAGCTTAGGTGAAATTCTTGGTTTGGAAAAACATGCTTGTGGGAGAGAAATGCGTAAATCTTTGGGGCACTGGATGTGAACCCCAAGCTGGCAGCTGGCTGGAACGGGACACATTTCAGGCGAGTTAAAAAGTCAGATCTGTAGCGCTCCTCATTCCAGAACTCGGGGCGACAGCCACAGGCAGGCACTGGCCTGCTTGTCTCTCTCCCTGGAGCTGCAAGACCCCCTCAACATTGGTGGGGCTCAGGGAAAGGACATATATGGAGGCCTTTGAACCATTTGTCTAAATATTTAAATTTATACACCAAGGTAAGAAACTAAATAAAATACTCTCTCTTATGCCATAATACAAATATCAAATCATCACCTGAAAGGCTAGGTACTGCTTCAGAATCTTCACATTTCTGGGGTTAAGACTTGATTGATGATACCAGTCTGTCCCCAGAGCACAGCCCCAGGAAGGCAGTCCCAAGTCCCCCTCCGCTTTCTCAGCAATCAGGTGGTGCTGGAAGAGTGGAGGAGGAAGGAAATGTCCACATCTTCAGGGTGAGTGGTTACGAAGGGCTCCATCTCCAAGATGCCAGCCATGACAGGGACTTTCCTGGGACTTCCCTTAGATGTAGACAGGGCCGGGTCTGCTCAGAGTTATGCCTGGACTGCTGGGCACATCCACGCATGGATTCACAGGTTTTCTCCATTAACATCGACAATGAGCTCTGTCTAGAAATCACTGCCATGTTTTTGTGATACAGATCACAGTGCAAAGCAGGGCAGGAGCCCCCCTGCAATTTGATTCATTTTCTGTTGGGAAAAAGCATGGCTGAGTGCTGGATTCTGCAGCCCCAGCTGATGGCTTAATTGCCATGGGTGTCTTAAGGGAGCACTTTCTTGGCACCCCGTGCCTGACTCCCTGGCACCAGCGAGCAGCTGGCACCTGGAAGGAGGGGAGGGAGTGAAGGGTTGGTGGCTGACATCCAGCAGTGAAGGACTTAGAATCATCATTCTGCTGCTCCCATCTATAACACCTCTTTATTTTTGAGGACCAGGTGATCTGGTGGCATTTTAGCCTCCAGGAACTAGAGAAACTACGTGAATAACTTAGTTATTCACATATCACACCCTCAGTACTCAGTGCAGTGACTGGCACAGGCCAGGGGCTCCGTGGTATGTGACAAGGGCATCCTGGCTCTGAGCTGTCTCTGTGAATGGTAGTGCAATGCGTTTAATCCACACATCCCACACCTTTCCCTTTCTCAGTGAGCTGTGTATTCCCTCTGTCCTTCCTGCTATGATAGCCCTGTGTTGGACTTCACCTTGGGACTGACTTGGGCCAAAGGTACATGCATAGATGTGTGCAAGCAGAGGCTTTAAATGTGCTCTTGGCCTCTTCTCTCTTGTCCTCGGCCATGACAAGAACACATCTTTGGTAACTGCTGGCTGCAAGATGAGCCCAGTGGGAAAGACCTGAATCTGGCCCACAGCCTAGAGCAAGGTCTAACCAAGTTCAGCCAAGCTTAACAACCCCAATGGGGTAGCAGACAATTTCCTGACCTTTGAGAAAGTATGACATGTACACTCTTGTAAATTGCTGAGGTTTTTAGGGTTGTTTGTTATGCACCATTATTAAAGTAATTAACTGTCCTATGGTGGACGCTAACTCCTGATTCAGAGCAGCAATGAAAACACCTTTGATAATCATGAAGACCAAAAAGAGAGAACTGATCAGATCCCATTATAATCTCACATTTTCCAGCATTACCATACTCTTCTTGCTTTATATTAAGGCCCCCATCAGTATCCTCAATAGTTGTTCAGAACTTCTTTAAGCAGGTCCCTAAAATCTAGCTACTGTAAGCCCGGTGTGGTGGTACATGTCTGAAGTTCTGGCACTTGGGAAGCTGACATAAGAAAATTGTGAGTTAAAGACCATCCTCAGCTACATAGCAACACCTTGTCTCAAGACTGAAAAACAGTCTAGCCGGTTTTCAAGTTCCAGCTCAACTCCTGTCTTTTTTTTTACGCTGTTCCTGGTGATTCAACTCTTCTTTTCTCCAGCTTCCCACGACATGGTTTGAACCACACAATTTAGCCCAGGATCTAATCTAGCTAATGTATATTTTTTACACCAGAGTTCTGCTTGTACTCCTTCCTCCTCTTAGCTTCCCATTTCTTCTGCCTTCTGGTTTCCCCCCAATGAAACAAATGCACTGTAGATATCTATTATGATATTCTGGGTAGCTTTTCCTCCTTTCAGTTTTTTAAAGCAGGGTCTCACTATGCAGTTCAGGCTGGCAGGATCACTCATAGTGATCCTCCTGCCTCAGCCTCCTGAGCACTGGGATGACAGGTGTGTGCCACCACATCCAGCTTCTGGGTAGCTTTTTGCTTTTTTCTCCTCCTTTCTTCTTGCCTTGAATTAAAAGTAAGTCATGAGGTGGTACTGATTCAGGAGACCAGGGCACAGCCACCTGGCTGGGCAGGTGGACAACTGACCTGCCAACCACAGAGACTTGTTAACCAGGGTGAGAGCAGCGGCCCCCAAGCCTGGCACTGGGTACCAATCTTCTGACAGGAGATCAAGCTGAGCCTGGCACCTGACACCAGTCTAGCTTGAGGTCAAGTGGAACAGCCTGGATCTAATGTCAGAAAGATATAAAAGGCATCTCGGCCATTGGCTTCACCACCACTGCCCTCTTGCCATCATGGTGGCCGGCTCTGCATGCAGGGCATGTCTTCTTTTCCTTCAGAATGCCTTTGCTCCCTGAGCACTTCTTCCACACTTCTTTTCTTTTTCTTCTTTTTTTCCCCTTAAAATAAATGTTCATCTTTCCCATTTTCTAACTGTTCTGAGTAATTCATTGAACAGGACATTAATAGCCCAGAAAGCACTGCTGGTTGCCTCAGTGCCCGGTAACAGTCACAGCCCTCTTGTGAATGAGAGGCAACAGCACAAGGACACTGAGCCCAAGACTGATCAGTCCCAGGCTGCCTACCTCCAGGCCGCTTTTTTTTTTTTTTTTGAGACAGGGTTTCACTATGTAGTTCAGGCTGGATTCAAACTCACTGCAATTTACTAAAGCCACCATTAACTGGATATTTACTTTACAGGTGAAAATACAATTCATCAATAAAAGGTTGCTCATGGAAACTTCACTATTCTTGATATGGAAACTAATGCATCAGTTTATAAACACAACCATAAACTATGACTCATGATATCCTAATATTTAAATCTCTATAGAATTATAACAGCTAACAATTACATATTTTCACACAGAACTCTAGGAATGAAAACCTTACATAACATTGATGCACAGTAATCATGATGACATTTTGTAAGATACTTAAATTTTGATTTTGACATAACATAACCCTTTCAACCAGTCATCTCTATCTAATACATAAGAAGCTTTTCCCTGACTTGTTATCCTTTAATGGGATATATATAAGTTTTTTGTTAAAGGCAGAAGTCTGAATCTGAACAAAAGTCTTATCATAAGCAATCCTTGCTTCACATTTTGAAAGACCTATACACCTAGAATCATGAATACATTTAATACACCATGAGATTAACAGTAGTGAATTATCATAGACATGTAAAAACCTTTGTTTCTTAACTTAGTTTTGTACCAAGAGCATCTTTTGTGAGAAAACCTTATTTTATTTTTTTGCTGGAAGGCTTTAACTTTTGATCATGACCAAATTATTGGGAGCATCTCCCAAGAGACTCTAGAGCTCGTTAGGGGATCCTTATTAATGAACAAAGGTTGGTCACTCCTCTATTCACCAATTGGAGTCCTGCCCAATAATTTCTCCTCACCCTAAGGCATTGTGGTTAAATATCTTAATTTTTTACTAGCTGTGAGAAAGCCAACTTTTATATCATTTAAACCAGCAGGTAACTTGGGTGAAGGCATGCCTTTAAATCTATTACCCAAATTGTATTATGAACAAATGATAAAAGGAAAATGTGGGCTCAAACCAAAGGGGAACAGCTATTCACAGAATGATAGACAAACACATAAACAAGTACACAAAACAGACAAATATAAAAATCAGAGTGCACTCAAATATATTCTAGACCAATTTGAACTATAGTAACTCTAGTACAATTTTTTGAAACTTATAACTATAAAATAGACTAGTCAGATTTTGTTGTTCATCAATTAACAGAGATCTTTTATCAAAAAATTTGGATGAAATACATTCCTTTGTCTATAATGAATATATATATATATATATATTCATACATATATGTGTATATGTATACACACATATACTCACACACACACACACATATATATTATTTTATTCTGTCTTTAAAATATTGGTGACTTTCAACTCAGCTGTCTCTATATAGTCTATCACCTATTCAGATCTTTAATTCCCACTTTGATTACTATTTCCTGGGCCTTCTGGGTCAATTTTTTTTGTTGGCCCCAGATCAGGTTGAGCCTCACCCTTGTCTATTGGCTATAGAGTGGTCTCTGAGGCATCACTGTCACAGGACTGCACACTAGCTCCCTGAAAGATAGAACCATCTTCTTCTCCAGAGATCTGAGTTCATGTTACAACCTGGACTCATGCTCTGGTACCCAAATAGGTCACTCAGCATTCTCTGGAAAAACACAAGCATATCCTCTGCCCCAGGGAAATAGCAGACTGGGTCCCTTCCATTGTCCAGTATGAAGATCTCTCCAAAGTATCCTTCTTAGCCCTGTTTCTTTTATCTGATGGAGCTGTCTTTCTGCTGCTGTACTTCCATCTTTTGTTGAATTTAAAAGGTTAATAGTATATACCGCCAAGTGAAGTCTCACCTCTATATGAGCTATGAATTTTGTAGGGAAAAATTCCCCCTTTTGGTTTTTTAATTGAAGTTTGATCATATGGTGAGCACATTCAACAATTCCTAGACCTAGAGGGTTATCAGGAATCTCTGTGGCAAGGGAAATATGAAACGTGTTACAAAACCTTTGGAAAGAAGCACCTACATATGCTGGGCTATTGTCAGTGTTAAGCACCTGAGCAATGAGCAATGACGTGTTTAGCCACTTCACTGGTATGGGCAGAAGCAACAATAAATCCCGAGGAAGGGTCCACTGAAATGTGGACCCAGCGTAAAGAACCAAATTCAGGAATGTGAGTGACATCCATCTGCCAGAGATGACTGGGGTGTAAGCCTCAGGGACTGACCCTCATAGAAGGTGAGGGAAAGTGTATTACATATCAGGAACTTTGTTTAACAATTTCTCAGGCCTCTTCCCGGGTCAAATGAAACTGTTTGTGCAAGGAAGAAGCATTTTGATGAAAGGCGACATGAGAAGCAGAAGTCTGTCGAATGGTATCTGAAGGAAGAACAGTGACAGTAGCCAGAAGTTTGTCTGTGGCAGCGTTTCCCTCAGTGAGAGGCCTTGGCAGTGGGGAATGGGAACATACATGATTAATAAAACAGGGAACATGATGGGACTGTATTCTGGAGGAGAAAGCTGTCATTCAGCCTCTCTTACCCTAAGATAATCCATCTGTGAAAACAGAAGCAAATTCAGTTACCTTGTCTGAAGGATAATGACAATTAATAACACCAGACAGGTTAGCCCAAAAACTGGGTGGAGTTAATTAATGTTTTAAAATAAAGTCTGAAAATCCTTTAAGGTTGATCTGAACTGCTTGGGGTAATTGCCATGTCTGTTCAAAAGCATCTGCAGCCATTCCCTCCGGTTCTTGGGCACCAAGGGACGCGGCGCTTCCCGCGGAGCTCGTGCTGGGCCCGCGGTCCTCCACTCTTTCTGGGTTAGGCGCGCGCTCAGTGGCTCTCTGGAGGCAGCAGGTTCAGGGTTCCAGTCGGTTCGGGGCTGAGGAAAGGCTACTAAGGACAGGCAGCACTCACACCCTATTTCCAGTGTCCTTGAGCCGAGCATTGCACCAATATCAAGCAACATTGTTTATATTAGCTCCGGCATCACACACTCTAGCTCCAGCCACCTCTGAGAAAGCCTCACCTATGACTGCATGAAGCCCTGGGGAACATCTAAACACAAGCCACAGCAAACTTTTTTACCTATCATCAGAATTTCACAGTTATTTTTCCTTTTTAAAAATCTGTTTATCATCTTTTAGTTCTGTCCTCTAAGAAATCTCTTGGACTATCACCCCCAGATTGATGGCAAGCTTGATATAACCACAAGGTCTAGTTACTGTTGTCCCTGTCAATACTTTTTCTGGGATCCGGGGAAGATGGCGACCAGGTGAGCAGCAAGGGAGCGAACCTCCTTAATAAACACCACCAGCTCGAGACAGACTTGGCGAGCGTGAATGCCGGGACCTCGGCTGGGAAGTTTAAACTGGGCATATTTCTCTGAGATGCCGGGGGAGATGTGGTAGGGCGGACCAGGCTGCCAGGGCGAGACGTGGGAAAGCCCCAGA
>PVLD010037293.1:0-10362 GCA_004027595.1 Dinomys branickii | reverse complement strand
TAAACAGGCCTTCTTTTTTCCAGTGAGTTTGGTTGACCCCTTTGTCAAATATTAGGTAGCTGAGTGGGTTTTTCGTTATGGTTGCATCTTCCAGTCTGTTCCATTGATCCTCAGGTCTGTTTTTTAGCCAGTACCAGGTTGATTTTATTACAGTAGCTTTGTAGTATAATTTCAGGTCAGGGACTGTGATTCCACCTGATTTGTCCTTATTGCCCAGGATTGCTTTCACTAGGTCTCTTCTGGTTCCAGATGAATTTGAGGCATATTTTCTCTAGATCTGTGAGGTATGCTGACGGTAGTTTAATGGGAATTGCATTGAATCTGTACAACAGTTTTGGTAGTATGTGGGCTCTTCGTTCTTGATTTTTAGTATAGATCTGGCTAAAAGCTACCAACAATAGCCATGCCACTGCCCCAATATTTGACTGCCTCGAAATTTTTTTTGCCAGATTAATCAGTTTGCCGTCGCCCTTAATCTCAGTCTTAGGCAAAGTCTCTGGACACGAACAAAATGCAGACAAACTTTCTGCCAAGCCATAACATATATCATCTGGAGTCCAACAACCAATGCAGTCCTTCCCAACAGAAACCTTCCAAACCTGGTCTTTATTGGCAGTACTTTTATTGGCATTTTCGTCTTTTGAACTCTGACCAGAATCTCCCATACAGAACAGTCGAAGGCATTTCAGTGTATCCCTTTTAGGCGACATCTCTGAACTTTTTAAAGCTCTTTTCACAAGCCATTTTTAAAGGCTTCTGAACCACATGGTCAGGTATAGTAACAGCAACGACCCCATTCTCGGTACCAAATTTTGTCTTGGTTACTTTTTTTTGTTGCTGAGACAAAATATCCAGCACCCAAAATGAAGAAAGGAAAGGTTTATTTAGCTTATAGTTGTGGAGGTTTTAGTCTATACTTGGCTGCTTTAGAGGCAGAGTGGCACATGGCAGAGGGCAAACTTTAGGGCAGCAGAGCACAGCAAAAACAACCAGCAAAAGGGAGGAATGGCTGCAAGCAGCTTTTTTTTTTTTTTTTACATTGTAAACAGGCTACCCGGACCCAGGGGGCGTGTAGCTCTCCCACAATCTCCATGTCTTCCTCTTTCACAGGCTCAGGATGTATACAAAGTAAGCACCCTGGCTTTCTGATGAATCACTCAGTTAAACCTCCAGATTCCCCAAGTTGACACAATGTATCAACCATAACACCTCCCCTCTGCTCCCCTCCCCTCTCTCCCCTCCCCTCCCATCCTTTCCTTCCCCTTTCCTTCCCTCCCCCTCTTTTCCCTTCTCTCCTCTTCCCCCTCCCCCTTCCTCTCCCTCTCTGTCTGCCCCTCCCCCTCCCTCTCTTCCTCCTTCCCCTCCCTGTCCACCATGAGGTGAGCAGCTGTCCTCCACCACACCTTTCTGCGATGGTGTTTCTGCCTTGCTATAGGCCGGAAAGCAAAGCAGCCAGCTGACCATATGCTGAAACCATGAGCCAAAATCAACCTTTCCTCCAAGTCGTTCTTAGGCATTTTGTCACAGAGACAGGAAGGTGACTAACATAGAGAGCCTCAGGCTACCACATGCAAAGTATGGCAGACAGAAATCACAGCCAGGCCCTTGCACCTCCAAGTCATTCAGCCGTGGGTGCTGATATGGGAAGGGTAGGGTGGGATGTGGGGGGAAGCGATTCTCCCCAGCCAAAGTCAACCTCGGCACCTGGGTTGTCAGCCAGCAGCCTTTCTCACTGCCTAAGGGGGGACCTGGGAAGCAACACCACTGTGACTGGTACAGAGTGAGCAGGAAGGGGACAAGAGCAGAAGCCATGGTAAAGTGCATCATTCCAACCTGCAGTTCCGCTGTTACCCTTCCTTCTCTCTGCAACTCTGTTCCTCCCGCCTTCCTCCATATTATAAGGACCCTTCCAGTTACATTGGGCCCATCCATGTGATCCAGGATCATCTTCTTGTCCTCATGCCTTTAGCTGAATCAAATTTGCAGTCTCCCCATGTAAGACAATGTACCCACAGGCCCTGGGGATTAGGACGTAGACATCTGTGGGAGGCCATGGTGCACACCGTGGAAAAAGCAGGTTTGTAAGCGGGAATGAGAGCTCTCTTGTAGCTGTATCCAATTTGAGATGCTTTGTTAAATGTGCCAGTGAAAACCCCAAGTCAACAGTGGGATATATGAATCAAATTCAGAAAGCAGGTCACTATTGAAATATGAATTAGGCAGGTTTCATGAGATATTCCGTCCACATGACAATAACTTCACTTAAGAGTGACTGTAGAATAAGGTCAGAAATCTGAGCACTAAACCCCAGGATATTCTGCTGGATGAGGATTAGGGAAACAAGGAGGAAGAACGAAGAGTGGCAGGGGAGGCGCAGAGGATAGATAAGGGTGGGTTCACAGCAGGGCTGTGATCAGCTCCTGAGAGGTTGAGTAAGGCCAAGACTGAACAGTTCCCTTTGGACCTGGCTGGTGACCTTGGCAAAGGCAGCATAAATGATGACAGACTGATTAAAGTGGAGTCAAGAAAAAGTGGAAGGAGAGAAGTTACAATCGGTAGGGAAAACTTCCTGAAGAGTTTTGTTGGAAAAGAGAAAAGCGATGGGGAGTAGCTGGAATGGGTTTGGAACCAAGAGAAGGCCACCAAGCCAGGGTCTGCCAAGGGCAGCTCTTGTTCCAGAGTCCAGGCTGGGCCAAATCTATGGCTAGCACTGCTGCTTGGATGAGTATTCCTTTCTGGCCCATGTGTTAAAGGCTTTTGGTCCTCAGCCCTTGGCACTTTTGGAAGGTGGTAGAACCTTTAAGAAGCGGGACCTAGCGGAAGTTCTTCTGGTCCCCGGGGATGTGCCCTTTAAGGGGCCCCACTCCCACGTCCTTTCTCGTGCAGCAGCCAGGAGGTGAACAGTATGGCAGCAGCGGCCGCCATAACGCACTGCCTGCGCAAACCCAGAAGCTGTGCAGTCAGACAACCATGGACCGAAGAAACCTCTCAGACTATGGGACAAAATCAACCTTTTCTCTTTATAAGCTGATTCGCTCAACAAGAGAAAGCTAACAAACACAAGTAGGCACAAGGCAGCGCAGCCGAAGGGTGGGGGCTAAGGGTTCTAGGAGGAGGAGGCCTCGCAGTCCTGGGTGGTAAAGGGCAGTGCAGACATGCTTCTGTTTATGTGAGTACCTGAAATGTTAGGAACTGACCGAATTTTTTTGAAAATTTGAGCTTATTTTACAACTATACTTGCAGAAAGTAAAGGAAATTAAGATTTTTGACATGAAAAATCTCCATATAAATATAACTATGTTATGGGAATTTCCATACGTCAGTTTTTCCACAAACAGGGTACACCTATAATTATACTTTTGGTTCACCACTCCATCTAATACAAAGCTAAATATATAAGATTTTCTTCACAGCATCACAGATTTTTGTTCAAACTGAGGCCATCACCATAGGGCTGCGACATTGCAGAATGGTATGTAGATTTTAAAACCTGAAACATGGAGCAGGAAAACTATTTTCCAGATGTCACTGAATAAATCCCAGCCCAGCCTGGCAGTGAAGTAAGGGAACAGGAATGCAGGGCCAGAAGGCCAGTTGCCCTCAGGACTCAAGGGAGATACACACCCCAGCCATAGGAATAGTCGTTAGCCAAGGGGGGTGGATTTCAGAAATGAAGAGGCTGTGGTCTAATGTAAATATACGTCACCATGCTGGGCACACTTATAGTAGCATGTGGCAGGGAACAGAGGACATGAACATGCCACAGTGTGTGCAGAGAGGGTGGTGGTAACAGCTTTGGCTTGTTTTAAGGAGAAAGACTCTACCCTAAAATAAAATATAAAAAGGGGTGAGCATATACTCCAGCATAGAGCACTTGTCTAACATGCGCAAGGCTCTGGGTTCAATTCACAGTGCAAAAAACCCCACAAAAACAAAAACAAAGAATATATAAATATCTCCTTAAGTAAGGAACAGCTGGGAAGAATGGCGTACACCTGTAATCCCAACAAAGAGGTTAAGACAAGTTTGAGCACAGCCTGGGGAACTTACCAAGACCCTGTCTCAAAAAACAAAATGGCTGGGGTTGTAGCACAGTGGTAGAGCACTCCTGGGTTTAACTACAGCAAAAAATAAATACATGAATAAATTAAGTTTGATCAAAGCCATTACAACTTTTTTTCTGAAGTACTGGGGATTGAACCCAAGGCTTTCACACTAAACTACATCCACTGCTCTTTTTTTATTTTTTCATTGTGAAACAAGGTCTTGTTAAATTGCCCAGGCTGAGCTCCAATTTGAAATCCTCCTGCCTCAGCCTCTCGCGGTGCTGGGATTACTGATGTGTAGCACCACACCTGCCAGGCCATTACAAATATTTTATGAGCTCTGCCAATGGTGTGGATAGTAAAACCTAACATTAATACAAGATTCTGGGCCTTGCAGATCCACTGTGATTAAGGTCTGCAATGTGTTTGCCTGCATAAAATAGGCAGAGCCTAATGCCTCCCTCGCTTCCTCTAGGTCTCTGAGAACTGTCATCAGAGACTCCATTCCTACATAAAGTAGCAAATGACCCAGACCCTGTGCTCTCCAGCCCTCTTATCTTGTTTATTTTTTCTACCGTCTCCTATGGCATTTTTAGGTGCTGATTTATTGGCTCACCTCCCTTCCCAAGGGTGCAGGAAATCTGTTTTGTTCATTGCTCTATCTCCAGAACCTGGAAGAATGTCTGATGAATAGTGGGAGGTTGATAATGCAGTATTTGTTGAATGAAAGAATGAATGAGTCCATCAATCATGAGATGACAGGAGGGCAGGCTGCCAGGGTACAGACTTGGGTTCTCATAGCCCTAGACTCCCAGGCCTCCAGATAAGAGAGTACCTCCTAATTTCATTGGACCTCCTTTAGTTTCTCTTTCTGTCTTAGTTACTGAGACCCAAAACCCAACATCCAAGGAAGGGTTTATTTTGGCTTACAGTTTCTAGAAGTTTCAGTCCATAGTTGGCTGGCTCCAAGGCAGGGCTGCATGGCAGAGGGGCTGCTTGGAGAAGAGAAATAGCTCATGGCAGGGCAGGCATGAACAGAGAGGGATCAAGGGAAGAGGAGGGACATATACCCTTCCAGGCCATGCCCACAGTGACCCTCCTCTTCCACCAGGCTTCGCCTCCCAACGTCACACCCAGCTCCAAGCCCACTGGTGGGTTAATCTGGTGATAAGTATCATGCATCCATGACACGGTCACCTCCAAAAGTCCCACCTATGAGTACACGAGGCTTTAAGGGCACATATAAGTAGAAACCGTAGCAGGCAGCACAGATGTGTCTCCTGGCTTCTTTGCACTTTGGTTTTAGCGCATCTGTCATCCCAGTTCTCTACCCTTATGCGGGGCCTGGCCTCTTGGCCCTCTTGAATCAAAGCGGTCGCCTGGGAGACAGCTTGTTCACACGGTGCCGCCTCCAGCTGCTCTCTTGGCTCTAGCATCAGCCCCCCATTACCTCACTTCATGCCCCACATTTTGGGATAGAGCATTTCAGCAGCACCATATGCAGTTCACTGAGAAATGCTCCAGTTCGGTCATACATCCTGGAGAAAACGCTTTAAGGAAATTCCTCACTAAGTACAGGAGTCCCTCTGTCTATAGGGAATTGGGAGTATATGGACACTAAAATCAAAGGATGCTCATCTTTTTTGTATTAACTGGAATAATAAATATTTTCATAAAATCTGTGCCCATCCTCCTGTGCCTTTAAAGCATCTCTAGATAACTTATATTACCTAACATAGTGTAAATAGTTGTTATTGTCTATAGTCTAGGGAATAATGACAATTGTATGTGTTCAATACAGATAGCAATTTTAAAAAATAGTTTCAAGCCACATTTGGTTGAATCTATGGATATAGCATCCACAGATACAGAGGACCAACTGTAGTGGTCACCAAAGGTTTTCCTGCAGATAGCTATCCCAATAATCATTCCTCATTGGAGAGCATCTTGAGTTGTGTAGAAATCACCCCTAAAACTTGCCACTGCTTCACGGAGACCTCCCTGTTTAGGATTTAGCTGGTATATTTTTATGAGGTTCTAACCAAAACAACAGGAGAGAATGAAGGTGTGAGAAGATTTCACAGGTCCGGCATCATTTACTCTCTCAGATTCCCCTGGAAAGGGAAAAATGAGAGAGAGAGAGAATCAGAGCCTCAGAAGCTGCCCTGGGAAGACTATTAGGCCCTCCACCCCCATCATCAAGACAAGATGCAGCTCGTGAGGAATGCCTCACTCCAGGGCAGAGCCAGGCACCAGGATTTCCAAACCTTGCTGAATTTCTACCAGGCTTCCCTCCTCCCAAAGACAGCCATGGACTTTGGATCCTTGCCCCCATGGGCTTTCCTGGGCTCTGGAGTTGCAATCTCGAGGCTGCTTCCTGGGGTGCTGGGTTGCAGATTATCCTCCTTCTTCCCCCAGCCACAAGCCACTCGCTCCCTACCCCAGTAGGTGCTCGGCTCACCCGTCATGCCTGCTGTCACCAAGTCATCCTTTGCTTCCTCCTTGAAGACAGTGCCACCTATAAGTAAAGAAGTTAGCACAGATGTCCTTGCAGTTACTGAGAACTTAACCCTGTGGCTTCACCTTGTCACTATAGATGTCAGAATCCTGCTGCCTCAAGTCCTTCCTTATAGTGCTATGTTTTTTCTTAATTTCTTAGCACTAGACATTTTTTTCTGGGTGAGTCCATAGTATAAAGTCTCTCTCTCTCCCTCTCTCATTTTCTCTCCCCCTCCCTCTCTCCCTTTCTCTCTGCTTGGGATCAAACCAGGACCCTGTGCCGTTCCACTGAGCTGCATCCTGAACTCCTCTCTTACTTTTGCATCTAGCTTATAGCATGGTGCTGAGCACAGAAAGACCTAACAAACATTTGAGTGAATGAATGAGAATTTAAGCATGATTTTTAGCGATAGGCCCACAACTTTCAAGCTGAGTGATTGTAGGCATATACCAACTGATCCTGGCACAGTGACATGCCTGTAATCCCAGCACTCAGGAGGGTGAGACCGGAGGGTGGCGAGGTTGAGACCAGCCTGCGCTGCATAGCAGAGACCTTGTCAGCAAGAAAGAAGAAAGACAGGCAGGAAGGAAGGGGAGGGGAGAGAGGAGAGCAGTGAGAAGAGGGGACGGGGGAGAGGAGGAGAGGAAGAAAAGAGGAAAAGAACTTCTCCAGGCCTCAGTGTCCCTGTATGTTCAATTCGAATGGGAATAGTACCCATCTAGAGGCTGTTTTCAGAGACTGAACAAGTGTGTGACACTTTTGTGTGTCTTTTCTGTATGTGACCTCTTTTGTATGTCTAGTGCACCATGGTTTGGTATTACGTAATTATTCCCTTTCAGCATATGAGATGTATGTTTTCATGATATAAAATGGAATTTGGTAACAGTTTCTTCTTCTATGTTTTTCTGTTCTTTTTACAGTGTGGGAACCAACCAGGGCTCTGCACATGCTAAGTATCCACCCTACCCTTGAGCTACGTCCCCATCCCTGTAAAATATTGTCTTATGGAAAGTTTACAAACTCCTTGCCTGTAAACTATTGCTGTCAATCAACAGAGATCTGGTAAACAAAATCACATGAAGATATAAATGACTGATATTTGTACTTTAAGAAGTTGTGCTGCAGCTGGGTGTGGTGGCACACCCCTGTAATCCTAGAATTTGGGAGACTAAAGCAGGAGGATTGCTGCAAGCTCAAGGCCAGCCTGGGCCACATAGTAATTTCAAGGCCAGCCTGAACTATATAGCAAGATCCTGTCTCAAAAACAGCGCTGGGACTGGAAGGGGAAATAGTTCAGGGAAAGAACATGTGCTTTACATGCACAAGGCCCTGGGTTCCACTCCTAGCACCAAAAAAGGAAGATGAAATAGTGCTGATGGTAGAATTTCTTTTTCTTTCTTTCTTTCTTTCTTTCTTTCTTTCTTTCTTTCTTTCTTTCTTCTTTTTCTTTCTGTCATCTTTCTTTCTTTGCCTTTTTTATTTTTTCCTTTTTTCAAGGCTGGGAATAGAACCCAGGTCCTTGTACATACCAAGACAACACTGGACTACTAAACTACATCCCAAGGCCTCCAATTGGTTAATCTTTTTAAAGAATCATTTCTTTCATTAGTGCTGTACATCTTTGCAGTACATGGTTTCCATTCCTTGTGTGAAGTTGGCACCACACAGCGTAATTCCTCTTCTCATCCTTTTTCCCTCCCTTCTTTCCCAACTGATTAATCCTACGCGCACACAATACGTGACTGTAACTTCATTTCGCATACCTGTTTCGTGGCATAAACTGCTTGATCTTCTTCACTCCAACATCTATGCGAAAACTGAAAAAGTGAAAAATTATTAGAATTGGGCATCATTCTATAACAATAAAAAGAGAAACTATTTTTGTCAAATTTTAGTTTAAAGTAATCCAGGGTAATAAATTGTGACTGGGAAAAATAAACATAAATCTTCTCTGGAAAATACATTTTACATCCAGTCCCCAACAAATTACTAGAGATAGAGTTCCAAGGAATGCGAGCTTACAGTAAAAATATCTCAGAACACCCAAGCTATCGTGCATGAGAGCCAGCAAACTCTGAATCATATTATTTTATTTAATGTTATTTACTTTATTCTTCGTGGTACTGGGGATTAAAGTCAGGGACACTCTGCCACTGAGCTATATCCCCAGTCCTTTTTATTTTGAAACAGGGTCTCCATAAATTGCCCAAGTAGACCTCAAATTTGCAATCCTCCTGCCTCGGCCTCCTGAGTAGCTGGAATTATATTGCCAGTCCAGGGCTGGTTTAAATTATTTTTTTTAATGAAAAGATATTCATCTTTAGAGGCAAGGTGATGCCTATCAAAGTTTCACCACACTTTTTTTTTTATTGACAAGCTCATTCTACATAAAATTGCATAGGGCATAGGCCAGCCAAGGATTTTTTTTTAAAGGAAAAACAAACTTGGAGAAATTACACTAATTTCAGTAGTGATTATAAAGCTATAATAATTAAGACAGTATGATCATGATATAAGAATGGGCAAATAGTACAATGGACAAATGGAATAGAATATTGAGTTCACATGTTGCATACATGGTCAATTTCCTTTTTACAAAAGTGCTAAGATAATTCAGCCAGAAAGATAGCTTTTCGTTATATTATGCTGGAAATACTAGATATGTGAAAAAATGCATGAGCCTTTACTTTTACTTCATATAAAAAAATATTAACTAGAAGCCAGATATGATAGTATATTCCTATAATTCCAGCATTCAGGAGGCTGAGGCAGAATGAGCTTGAGTTTTAAGCTAGCCTGGGCTACATACAAAAGTCTCTGTGTCAAAGACCCAACCCCAAATTAACTTGAGATAATCAAAGACCTATACCTGAAAGCTAATAGTCCTAAAGAGAACAAAAGATAGGTCAGAATATGTTCACAACCTTGAGTTAGCAAAGATGCCTTATCTGGGAGAAAAAGCATGAAAAAAATTGAACTTGATTAAAATTTTAACTTCCAATATTCATATTCATCAGAAAGGAGTGGAAAGGATTTGGATCCAGAATATATAAAAAACTCTTATGAATCAACAGTAAAAAGACAAAACTCTGATTTTTTTTAAATGAGAAAAAGATTTAAGTAAATATGTTACCAAAGAAGTTACAAAATGGACCGATAAATCCATGAAAAGTACTCACCATTTCCATCCTAGAGAAATGCAAATTAAACTACAATAAGATATCACTACACAGTCATGAGAAGGGCTAAAAATTTAAAAACCGACAACACCAAGTTAGTGGCAAGGAAGCAGAGCCTCAGACATTGCTGGGAGAAGTTGAAAATCGTACGAACGCCTTGAAAAATGGCTCTTTGGTTCCATAACCACGTGACCCAGCAATTCCGCTGGAAGTTATTTATGAAGAAAAACGAAAACATGGCCGTGCAGACCTGCACACGAATGCACACAGCATCCTTGTTTATAACAGCAAACACAAAGCAGAAAATAACCAGAATGTCTATTTGCAAGCAAAAGCCTTGTAGAATACAAGATCAGAAATAGAAAAGTCTCTCACTTGGGTCAGACAGACCTAAGGTGTACTTTATAGAAATGAATGATAGGAAAGATGGCTGCATTCACAATACTAATTATTTGTCTGAAAGAACTCAAGCCGATTCATGAGTTCTTTCACTAAGCTCTCACCTTTAGTGACCAGGTCTGCCCCATGCCCACCTCACCATCGATTCCTGTTCGTCTCCTGCCCTCCATTCCGCCTTTCTTTCTTTCTTTCTTTTCTTTCTTTCTTTCTTTCTTTCTTTCTTTCTTTCTTTCTTTCT
>PVLD010037292.1:0-10367 GCA_004027595.1 Dinomys branickii | reverse complement strand
TGTCTAGTGAAATTAATTATCGCTTTGATTTTACATCGTTCCTTTGCACTCTGTTTGAGTTGTCGTTCTCTTGTCATGTCCACTTTTTTCTGCGGTCTGGATCTCTGTGATCTCTGCTTTGATTCCATATTCATTTGTTGCCTGCCTTTTGCATATTACATGCTGACAAGAATGTCTGTCTCTAGCTCAGTAAGTAAAGAAGAGGTCTTGTTTTACCATTTCAAGACAATTGAATTCAGTGTTTCAACAAGGTACATATAGAAATAGTGTGCTACAGAGGGTAACTTGGTTTACATTAAGTAGACACTAAAAAGGAAATTAAAATACATAGAGATAATACATAATTACCAAAGTATAAAGTGGAGACAAAAAAGGAAGAAGTACCATAACTAAGGAATGTAAGTACGCATATGGGGCACTCGGTTTCCACTCCATGCTTTTCTCCTCAAAGACAGACACGATAGGTATTAGGCATCATTGCTTATTACTTATGAGTAGAAAATTCGCCCCAAATTGTTCAAATCTACAGGCTTTTTTTCCACAGAAACGCTTCACATCTGTATAAAGGGGGCATCAGTAAAGTATTGTCATCTGAGTTTTTGAAAATTTAAAGCATTTGCATATATTTGATCCTTATTGAAGAATATAATAATAGTGTCTCTAAAATGACAAATTTTATGGTAAGCTTTTCCTTGACCATAAAGTGAGGCAATTATTAAACAAATGTGGAACATTCTGGCAGAGTTTCAAAGACATTCTCATGAATAGGAAGATTTTACAATTTCAGAACACATATCCATCAACACTTTGAATTTTCAAGTATTAAATTTTGACACTAATACAGCAATAAAAATGATGTCCAAATATTGCTTTAATCATTGCATTTTAAATGGCAGTTATTGTGAGCATTTCTTCATACACTTACTGACTGTCTCTACTCTGCAAATTACATACATGCAAAAATAGCTACACTCTTTCTGTTATAATTTCTGTAATGTTTCTGTTACTTTGAAGAAGCCATTTTTATATTTTAGAGAATGATCTAGTTTGCTATTGGACATTCTAGTTATATTTTTCACCCATTAAATTCTTGAAAATTCTCTGCACTTTGAAAGTTTTTTTTTAAATTTTTAACATGCATTAAAATGTATTTAAAATGTGGGCAAATAGAAACATACATAAAGAGTTCAATCATTTTTAAAGAAAATTAAAGTAAGGTATACTATATTGTACTGCATTATGTTAAAACATTCATCTGTATTACTTATATTGTGAAAAGCACATGAACACATAAACAAGGTAACTAAGAGAACAGACAACTGAAAAATACAATATATATGGCTGCTTTATATGCAATAAAATGTTACCATGACCTGCTGTAAATCATTGCAAAATGATAAACAATTTATGTGGATTGCAATAGAAAATTTATTCTTCAAAAGGAGTAGAGAAAGTTAATAAAACACAAAAAACAATATGGAACCTAGGTCAACTGAGTACTTAGTTTTGAATGTTACATAATAAAGTTAATAGAAGAACATTAAGGAAAATTTATTATGTTCTAGAGGCCAAAGATGGGGCTCACGTAACACTTTTACAGTTCAAGTGACAAAGCAATATTCAGTAAGTTTAACTGTAATAAAATGAAGGATATTTCTTTATGAAAGGTATTGTCATCATTTATGATTGAATTATAAATATGAAAAGAAAAGCATACTTTAAAATTTTATATCAGCTATAAACAAAAATATGAAATTTCTAGAAACAAAGATATGCAAGAATGTCTAAGAGTAAAGATTTTTTCCTCCAACTTTCTATCTAGATTCATTTCAACCAAAAATCCTACTATTGAAAGTAAGCTTTGATTAAGATTTCCAGATGAACCAAGCCATGACAATATACAAATACTCCCCTAAAGGAAGCTAATGAGAAGTGAGACTTGTCCCAACAATTATCAGAATGTGTAATAAAGTATAGTTTTTAGGGTGCTGTTAAGGTATTGCCCCAAGGAGCAAAGCCAGCTAACTGAACTAAGTGGAGATCTTAGAAACTCTTTGGTCTAGACATGCTTAATTACTGGGAAGACTATAGTGACCCACTAATTGGCAAAAATGCTATAATTTCAATAATGTAAGCTGTTTTCTGAGATCAACTTACTAAACCACTTAGTTTGCATTCAGAGTTTGAATTAAGTAATGATGTTCCAACAAATGGACTATCTGAGGGGAGTCAGGACTGAGTAATTATTATGGGATGGCATGTATTAAAACAGCACTAAAAAGTTTTATGCTTGTATTTTTAAATAATCTGGAATGATTTATGAAAAGATTGAGGTACATTTGTAAAATTCCTACTGTGTTTAGTTCTTTATTTGAACATAAGGCCAAATATTATTGGCAATTTTTAATATAGGTCCTCTGGGACAAAATGACTTGCTAATTTCTGGGCTTCTTAGTGTCTTTTACTTAGTGGGTCTTTGTTGGAAAATGACCACTTATGCCATCAAACAAGTCCCTCATACGTAGCGCAGAGTAATTTCACATATTCTCACTATACATCTGTCTTCAATATCACAACGTTCTAGTTAGTAAAATAAAATTGGAAACAAGGCTAATAATGTTAATTTCCCTATCACATCATTAACTATGCCAAAAGAAGCAATTTAAAACATTTATTATCTCAGAACTCTCGTGTGTCATACAACTTTTTGGAGGTTTCTGACTCAGGGTCTCGCGAGGCTACTGTGACGATGCCATCCATGGCTGCAGTTAGACGATGCAGAGACAACTTTCGAGATCAGTTACTTGTCTAACGGTTATTACTTGGAGATGTAGTTTCTAGAAATATGATCTTAGAATAGGATTCATCTGAAGACAGTCACTTTCCTCACCCAACATGAGGGTGCTGAGCGGCAGAAGCCACCATCTATGCTTCTGTTCTGTTTTTCGCAATGAATCAATACATCCTGTCTATATTTAAGGGGGCGAGTATAGCACAAATCAGGAAACGTGGCAGGAAGGATTTCTCCCTTGTCTTCGAGGGTACAGTTCCTTCAGTAAGGTAATCAATAGTGCTAAGGGCCAAGGAGGGGAAAATAATGCAGAGAACAAGATAAGTTTAGGAGGGAAAAGCTGCAACTTGGAAAAGGAGGACCAGGCGGAACTAACTAGGGCAATCTGGGAAAAGCAAGGAAGTGGTGGGCCGCACGCGAGGATGAAGGGGACACCCAGGTGGACCAGGGGAAACACAGACGTCTCACTGTGAAGCAAGTCAGCAGTGAGAAAACAAAAACTGACGCATGCTGAGCAGTTTTAACTGGACCTTTCTGTTCTGTGGACATAAGAAACCACCAAAAGTTAACATGGATATCTGTCTACAAGATGGACAGCAGGTTTTAGGTACAAGGAATTTAATACCAAGGATGTCTTCATCATTGAGGAACCGTATTTCTTAAAAATCCTATCAGTAACATTGCTGTCTGAAAGCGTGTGAAAGATTGAAACATACATTTAATGTCTTGGTACGTAGGTCATTTTGGTACTGCAGAGAAGCTCTACATTTTAATCCAGGTACAGAGATACATAAAACGAGTATCTAGACACAACCATCCACACTTATATTAATTTTGTAGTTTCCATGGAAACAAGATCCTGCATCCACTCTAGGTCAGGTCTCATTTGACCTCTTTACACAAAGCCAAACTTTCTTTTTAGCCTCTCTACCTTGTTTACAAAGGCAGCTAAACTACCAGGTCCAAGTCATAAAATAACGTTCTCTATTCCTTCGTGGAGACATTACACGGTTCCTCCAGGGTGAGAGGTCTGTCTTACTGAGAGAGGCCCATGAGTCTCACTGGGTAGGACTGCACATTTGCCCCTCACTTCTCTTCCTTTGACTGGGCTTCACAACATAATGAGTCTTGATTAAATTAAGAGAATTCAGTAGTAGAGGACACAATGCCTTTCCCACCTCTAAGAATTGCATTTCTGACATGGCAGAGCTGATATCGTTGAATCTCACTGCACGCAATTACAAAAACCACTAGAAGAATATGGTTGGAGATATTTTGGATGGATAATAGGACAAGACATAAATTTCAACCATGGGTATTTGCATTAATTTATTGTTTTTCTTTGGTGGGGTGTAGATTCTCTGCTAGCCTCCTTGGGAACCATTAATTAAGGAAAGGTAGCCGGTGGTTTGAAAATAGCTGATAGAAGTAGCATCAGAAAAGCCAGGGAAGACATTTATTATTTTCTTCTAAATTATATAACAAGCTGGATGTGGTGGCACATGTCTATAAACCCAGAACTATGAGGCTGAAGCAGAAGGATCACTGTGAGTTTGAGAGTAGCCTGCGCCACAAAGTAAGTTCAAAGCCAGCCTGAGCTGCACAGTGAGACACTGTTTCAAGGAGACAAAAATTAAAGGAATGAATGAATAAATCACTAAATAAATAAAGGATATAACTGGCCCAGATTTGTGACCAGTAACTAAGAGAATGCAATTCCGAGTACAGATGGAGAGATGGATGTTTACCCTGAACAATGTTTCTTTCATTAGTTTTTGCTCTAGCTTCTCAGTTGTGTGGTGCTCACCTATTCCTAGGTTGTGGTAACTTGGGAATCTCCCCGTTTCTCATCCCGGCCAAGTCCATCTCATCAGTTTGGACTGAACTGTCTACAGTTCACACTCAAACTTGCCTTCAGGATTTGTTTCAAAGTTTAACCTCATTGTTAGGTGGAGAGAGCAAAACAGATTAGGTTATCAACACTTTTGGAGGTGTACACCACCCTATCCTCCAACCTAAAGTTTGCCCATAATGGAGTCTTCATGGTAACAAGTATTATTGTTTGATCTATTTGGTGCACCTGTTTACATCTCAACTGTTCTGAATTTCCGCAGGAAGTGGTTCATACATTTTCCCTGACACTTACCTGCATTTCTTCATTTCCCAGGTCTCCACGCTGTCTAAGCCCTTGGGACACGTTATCCACATTTGCCATCTGGATTTTCTCATTTCTCATCACCATGTTCCAATTTGGTTTTCATCAGCAAAACTTTACTAAATATTTTAAAATTAGTAGTTACAATTTACATGCATTCACCCACCCATAACTCCTGATACACTTTAATCCATGTGCAGATTCTACAAATTCACTTCAAACCATTATCTGTCTAGAAAAATGCAATAACATGTATCATATTGCTTTTTAGTGATTTTAGTTGTGCTTCTCACAAATCCTATTTCTTAGGCTCAAACTTTTCTTACATTGGATCTAATTCAAATCATCATGACATCTGAAGTTATTGGATTATATTTTATTCCTATAGATCTTTCAATGTAATACATTGTTTCTTATCATTTGTATAATTTTATACAGATCATAGTGACTATTTTTAAAGGACCTAAACTCTTACTCTCCTCTCTTGAAAATAACCCTACAGTCTCACCTTATGCATGGAACCTTTTTGACAGATCTAGTGCTGAATTTACACACATTGATATCAGAGCCCGAGTGTTCCCATCATTAACTTTCTCACTTCACAGTTTGCACCCTGTACTCCTCATACTGTAGTATTTGCCTCTACCACAGATTATTTGGATCATTTCTGAGGTTGCTCTTTTTTTTTTTTTTAAGAATTTCGGCCTTCCATTCTCAATGAGAGAAAAAAAACCCTACAAATCAAGTCTAAAATATTAACTCTTCAGCGAAACCTTTCCTGTCTCTCCTGTTCTTCCAAAATCTTTTTTATCCTGTATAATTTAATAGTTTATAAGTTAGCGAGTGCACGTCTACGTTGTCTGATTAGCGAATCGCTGTGGGCCTCAGACTTACGTGCTGTGTTCCCACATCCTCGCGGGGTCCAGTCCATTGTTCATGTTTCACAAATAGTCACTGTACCACATTTACCTGAAAATATTTATTCCCAGCTAATATGCGGTTGACAAGGGTCAGTAACTTAGCCTTGAGAATTTGTACTCAAAACTGCCATTGTGCATTCTTTCCTTTCTAAATTTTGGTGTCCATGCCCCGAATTCCTACCATATAAACAAGGAACAAACATATTTTTTTTAAATTAGACATCTATGAAAGCACTGTCACACACATTTGTTAATGTAAATAATGCAGCTATATTTGTTATATTAGAAATTTAAAATAAAGCTGCTTATTTCTTTATAGTTAACCTGCATTAAATAAGATGCCAGTGATCTAGAATTCCAGAAGCACATGTAATTCCTATTAGTGATAGAACCATTCGCATCCTCACGGAATTTCCTACCATGTCTCTGAGCCTGTAGCGCAGATGAGTAAACTGGCCTAACACACTTTCCTTCCACTGACCACAGTGCGCAGCTCCTGGTTAAGTAGAGAACGAGTTTATCTCTAATTCATTACCTAAATGAAAAGCCTTGACTTAAAAAAAAAATAACAAAAAACGAAGCGAAACTTCGCAGTTCATTGATAGGTTTGCATTCACAGGTTGCACAATCCTGACTACAGTAATGAAACAAAAAAAGAAAAACAAATAAATTATACATGCACAGTTTTAAAAGTTTAATAATGGAAATATGATGCTCTAGGGTGAACCAAATAAAAGAGAAAATCTGTACAGTTAGAAAGGCAAGATTTCCTCATGCATTCAATGGCCTGAGGGTTGTACTATGGCCTGTCACTTATCCAGTCACCTTAGCGCTAAGCAGCGGCTTCCTGCTTAATCACGTGATGGCCTCGTCCGCAGGGCACACAGGCCGCTGCCGAGCAGCCTCAGCCCCTGAGTGCGCTGCCGCTCTCCGGTTCTCTATCTTTTTGACAGAGAAATGGGCCTCACTTTCGTTCTTTCTCTTCATATACATTTGCTTCGATCCCATATATATATATATATATACTGTTTCTTCAAAGTTATTCTCAAGATAGCTTGATCAAAACATGACTTGTGAGGGAGATTTTAAGGGCATTTTATCACATTTAGCTAAATTCTAAGGAAAAGAGTAGAAAAGTTCTCTACAAGGATTTCACTCAGCCCACTTTTAACTTGATCCATAATTTGATCGATGCTCTTGGGCACTATTAAATAGTAATAATGAACTTCACCTAAAGCCCTTAGTAATTCTGCTCCACACTTCCTACCCTAATTATCCACTATTCCCTATTTATTATTACCTCACTCCCTGCCTTGAGGGCGTCTAAAATTACTAAGAATGATAAATTAAACAATACATTTGGCACCAAGTTAACCTGTAGGGAGGGTTATGATTTAATGGGTTGTCTTCTGAATTAATTATTTCTGAATTATTTAATTGCAGCTTCTAAACAAATTTCTTAGAATATGTGACGTTACAGCGTGCAGTATCTTTCCAATGAAATTATTATGAGAAAGTCACAAGTCTATCATACCCATCTATGTAAGCTGTGTCTTAGCACAGCGGTTCTGTGAATATGCAGAGAGGCACTGGTATGTTTACTTTTTTGGAGACATGCATTGTTTTCCACAGAAGCTCAGCAATATTTTATTTAATATCTCACCAGTGCAGACATTACATCATTAGTATTTTGAAGTTAGCGCTTTTCTTCCCCAAGCAGTAGGAATAGTCATTGGCTTTTATGTTAAAGTCTTATGAGTCTCATTACATTTGTAGATTTATATTAAATACTACTTGTCAAGAACATGGTGATGCATTATACAGTATTTACCTGCCACCACCAGATTCACTGAAGTTCTGTGATAACAAATTTGTGTTTCTCTGGCTAGAAATTCTGCCTTTTTATGTTGAAAAATTGTCACTTAGAAGGATCCACATTACAAAATATTAACCAAGATATTGTTGTGTAAAATTTGCCTTACCATGCAGTATTTTTTTGTTTTTTCAGTTTTCCTCTTGGACAGGCAGAACACTTATATAACTTTTGACAATGTCAAGAAATAAAAACTTCTCAGCCATTTATCAGCAACAGCAGGTCCATCAGAAGTGGAACAGATCATCTGGTCTTAACCCCTGGAATTTTCCCAAATTAATTACCTACTACATCCAACCCACAAAAGCCTTCTCAAATTTCATGTATGAATGATTTCAGTGGTTATCCAAAGCTCTTTACAACCTGCTTTAATACTTGGAGCTGCTGGACAGCTGCTTTTTAATGCTTTATAAATCTCAGTGGTAAAAAGAAAGATTTTCCTGAGTGTTTAGATATTTTTCAATCATAATGTCTTAAAATTTAAGGCACCTATGGAGTTTTTTAATATATAAAATTAATTTTTTCATATCATTTAATCTGAATGACATACAGTAAACTATTTGTGATACTAACTTTAGATATGAAGTTTTATCTTTAAAGATAGCTACCACACCTTTCAGAAAACTTGCTGATGTAGCTCTAGGGAAAACCACAACCGAACAAAATGAAAAATGGGAGAACAAAATCATTTTAAGAGGAATGTGAAGTTCTCATTCAAAACTGATAGTGAACACAAATTGTACAAGACACTCAAGCATCAATATTACAGTTTCTCGTATATGAGAAACCTCAGTTATAAATAAATAAAGAGCAAAATAAAAGATAATATGAAGGAGGGAGACAGGTCTTTCTAAAATAGGATGGTGATCAAGACATGAAGGAAAGGAAGGATGGGAAGGAAGGGTCTGCAAAGAATTGAGGTATGCTCTGCACATGTACCAACTGCACACAGGCGTGCGAGCAGGATGGACTAAAAATACACCTGAATAAAGAACGAGAGATGATAGATAACAGGGACCCGGGTTATGTGGAGATGACCCATTGTTTCTCCCTGGAGTTTCTGAGCTCTGGGCTTATCTTCTTTCCCCGGACACTGGCCAAATCCCCAATCAGGTCTGTCTATTGATGAGTGCCTCAGTTTCCCCATACTGAGGGCAAACAAAATACAGAGAGGGCTGGCACTGGTGGGTGGCCACGGTGATGCCAAAGGATTTATAGGCTATGCATTGACTTTAAACTTCAGTGTTAGGATGTTACAATCTATAGTTATCAACATTTAAATATAACTAATACTCACAGATGTCCCATAATTACTCATCTGCAAATGCTAAACACATTACAGTTACCTAACATTGCTTTAGTAAAAATGTGTAAACTAGTTTCTCCTGATTATAATGTAAATGTAGGTTTAAATGTAATGTAAATATATTTCACAGTCAAATTTATTGCTAAATTATTTGTCAGGAAATCCACACTAGCCCGTCAACAAATTTTAAGGATTGTTATGAATCTATACATGCAAAAATCCATTTCTTCCATTACTTATCTTTCCTATTTTGCTGTTTGCATCCTAATAGCTCATGACTTTATGCCTAAGAGAACAAGTCTTCTTTATCTGGGGAGGCTTGCAACCCCAACTAGCCTTAACAGAGCTGAAAATCAGTGAAAGACGAAAACAGAAATCTCTGGAGAACTCTGACATAGTATTGCTCACCTACAGCTTACTGTCTTCAGAGAAGGTTTACAGGCGAAGCCAACTGCGTTTTCTGGTGGGAGCTCCAGATGGTAGAGATCAAGTAAGAGGCTAATATTCACCACTTCACGAGTTCAAGACTCTATGGTAGGTTTAACATCAGAAAGCTTTAATTCTGTTTCCCCTGCTTTGTAACTGGGAGAGCTTAATGCAGATTTGCCAGCAGCTGACAACGGAGAGCAAAAAAAAAAAAAAAAAAAAAAGCAGAAAGCATTTACTCATGCAGACAATGTAGCTCAGAAATCAGGGACCATTTCTCAGGACGTGAACAATGTTTTGCATCCATTTAGCTATGCCACTGATTGAAAACTCCAATATTTTTCCAATGAAGACAACATACACAATAATATTGTTTTTTTACAAATTTGATTGAAATAGAACAGATATAAAAATATCTTGAGATAAAATATACAATATTTGTTCAATTTATGTCTTTTAATCCAGGAGTGGTGGTACACACATATAATTCCGGTACTCGGAAGCCTGAGGCAAAAGGAATGCCTTGAGTTTGAGGCCAGCCTGCACTGCACAGTGAGACACTGCCCCCCCAATTGAATCTTTTAAGTTAACCCTATAGTTCATTCAATAATCAATGTATAATTTGAATGAAACACTCAATATGCACATTCTAGAGACTATTGAAAGTTTCTATATAACATAATATATTGATTATTTTCATGTATTTATTTTACTTTTATTATTATCATCCACAGATAATACATGGTCAATTTGCAGAAGTGAAAAAAATATGAATGCTATATATATGAAGCAAAGAAAGATTTTTAAGCTTATGGGTAAGACTGAGGCTTTTAAATTTTCAAGTTTAAAGCTGAAGTGTTTAAAAACTTGAAATTTGCCCCAATCATGAGGGACAG
>PVLD010037291.1:0-10368 GCA_004027595.1 Dinomys branickii | reverse complement strand
CCCATCCCATCCCATTCCATCCCATCCTATCCCATGCATCCCCACCCCACCCCACCTCACCCTGCCTCACACCACCCCACCCTACCCCATCCCATCCCAAGCAAAGGTAATGAACAAGGCATGTGGAAAGGAGGTGTATTTTCACTATAGAATCAAAACATTATGGAGATTACTCAAGGGCAACATGAGCTTGATTACTAATAAATATCAGGAACCCTATTCAGCACGGTGAGATTCATTTCCATCTGCTAGTCTCCTGGAAACTCTGAGAGAAGTGTGGCCAGGGACACAGCCACAGTCCTGGTCTGCCCCACACCTGATCTGCCAGTCCTCTCTCAGAGAGCTTGTGTGGTTCCTGTTCCAGACCACTTGGTGGGACTATTGATTGGTTGTGTGGCTTTTGGTAGTTTGTGTAGAGAAATCTCAGCATCCCTTTGCTCCAGTTCATTTTCAGCCTATGTCAGATTCCTGTGTTAAAAGTATTTAAAGAAATCTGATGTTCCTCAACATGCTTAGCAGAAACACTTACTTCCTCTTGGGGAACGGGTTTCTTTCCCCCAGACCCAGGGGCCTTCTCTCTGTTCAGAGCGACTGTGCCTTTGGGCTCTGTCCTTCTGTTCTTTTTGCACTGTGACATTGGGAAGTGGCTTTCTCTCTGGCTTACCTTGTCAAAAAGGATGAGTTCTGAGTTGGAGCCAAGCACAAGATGGGCTTCTTGTTGGCTTTTAGTTTTAGTTTTAAACACAGAGCCCATGGGGCCTCTGTCAGCATTCTCCTTGGCTACTAAAGTTCTCTATTTTATTTACTGTTCACCCCCTCCCATTGTATGGAACAGGCCAATGTCCCTGATGTACCAAATACTCTCCAAAACAATGCTGTTTGCCTGGAGGAGAGAAAATGGTCACGCATGGCTATGTAATACAGTCGTGATTCTTTAGGGTCCTTCACCTGAGTTGGTGGGATAAGAATACCTCCAAGCATGCTGTTTTCCCCTTGATGCCAAGTTGAGAAAAGGTGAGATCATTGTCTTGGTTACTTTTGTTGCTGAGACAAAATACCCAACACCCAAAATGAAAAAGGAAAGGTTTATTTAGCTTACAGTTTGTGGAGGTTTCAGTCCATATTTGGCTGGCTCAGAGGCAGAGTGGCACATGGCAGAGGGCAAATGTTCATGGCAGCAGAGCACAGCAAAACAACCAGCAAAAAGGGAGGAATAGCTGCAAGCAGCCTCTTTCCTTCCCTTACATTGTAAACCGCCTACCTCCACCCAGGGGTCCTGAACCTCTCACACAATCTCCATGCCCTCCTCTTCCACAGGTTCAGGATGTTTACAAAGTAAGCACCCCAGCTTCCTCCTGAGTCACTCAGTTGAACCTCTAGATTCCCCAAGTTGACACAATGTATCAGCCATAACAATCATGCTTCCAGTTAAACCAAATGGAAACCAAGCAGAACCCTGGTGTATGTATTCAGGCCAGGGCAGGAGAGAAACTGGACAGAGAGCCAAGCTCACCGCCTGTTGTGAAACCTGACAGCAGAGTGGGGAGGGGCCAAGTGGTGTCGGACTTCGCAGCTGTCCTGGTCCTCTCTGCTTTGGTCTTGCTGCTCCTAACCCTCACCCCTTTTCTACTTCTTTCATTTCTGCTTCGGCTGAGGCACTTCCACAGGTTCACACCTCAGTCAGGATGTTAGCCAGGCTCCCTCTTCCGGGCTAGAGGACTCTGACTGGGAGGGGCATCCCTGCCAGGGATCACAGTCTGTGCCCGCAGTTGCACATCAGCCCTCAACTAGTGATGTGAGCAGAATGATGCTCGTTTCTGGGCTAGGGCTCTGTGCCTCTTCCACCAGCTCCAGGTGGAGGACTCTGGCAGTCTGGGGCAGTGGCCACAATCTTGGCTGCTCATCGAGTCACCTGGAGATCTTAAAAAAAATCCCCTGCTCATAGCCTCCTCACCCTGCCATGCTACTTACTGTGGTCTGAGCAGAAGAGTTGTTTGCTTTGAGACAGGATCTCACCATTTAGCTCAGGTTGGCCTTGAACTCACTATGTAGTCCAAGCTGGCCTCAAACTCACAGTGATCCTCCTGCCTCAGCCTCAGAGTACTGGGATTACAGGTGTGTGCCCCATTGCTCAGCCACAGCAGGAGTTTTTAAATGCTTCCTGGGTGATTCTGTGGACAGTCAAGTCCGTAAACAGGTCTCTATACAGAAGTGGAGCTATAGGATGAAAATCTGCCCTCTGGCCAGAATACTTACATAGGGATGTTACTGAAGTGAGACACCTTCTTGCCAGTATGCCCTTGGAAATTTGGGTTTATTGGTTAGAGCAGTTCAGTTACTCCAATTAATGCTTTTCTTCCTTGGAAGTACTAGGCATTGAGCCCTGTCCTTCACACTGAGCTACAACCTCAGCCCCTTTTAGATTTTATTTTGAGACAAGTTCTGGCTAAATTGCTAAGTCACCCAGGCTTCAAACTCACAACCCTCCTGTCTCAGCCTCCCAAAGTGCTGGGATTACAGTCGCATACCACCTGGCTTAATACATCTTTTTAATGAGCACAGAGACAATGCCTCCTTAGCATGCTGAGATTTCATCCCAGCACCTGCCAGTGCTTTGTTCTCTCACATAAAATGTCTCACAAATGGACCACAAGCCCCAGCAGGGTGCAGAGTGGCTTTTCTGCCCCTTCCAGGTGTTCATCCTGCCACTTTGAGAACCTCAGATCAGGTAGCAGCTCCCCACCAAGCGTAAGCTCATGCAAAGAGGTAACCACTGTGTCATTGTAAAGATGGGGATTCCCTTAGGTTTGCATTTGTTCTGTGATTCAGTGAGGCTTTAATTCTGTTTACTGATCTCCAGTGTTCATCACGATGCTTTCTGCTTGGCGGGCTGCTGATATGAAACTATGCTTCACTTTTCCAAGTTTTCTGGTAGCTCTTGGTGGGAGAAATAATTGTTAGTGTCAACTGCAGAATGTTTCTCACCTAAAGGGCTTGAAACTTCAGGGTATGTATCTGACTCCTTTGACTGATTTAACTGTTTCGTGTATGTCTTCTAACATCTTGAATAATTTAGGAGCACCCCTCAGTTTTGGCTTATGGTTAATTTGTTGTCTGGCAATTACGTGTCCTTCTGGAGTGACATATTTCACTCCAGGGTCTACAAGTAGGAAAGAACTGCTTTGTAGGAAGACTCCATTACATGAATTTGGGCATGTTGGGCAGCCAGTCAGGTTCTGGGAAACCCGGTGATCATCCCCAGGTACAGGTGTTCCGAAAGCAGGGATGGGCCCCAGCTCCCGACAGAGACACTGATGGAGGGGTTAGTTTTTGTTGCCTCTGAGCTTTTCCCCTCACACCGGCCGAAGACAATCATGAAAAGGATCACAGTGGCGGCTGGAGCTCTCGATCTCAGCCCGGACACTGAGCCAGGGGAGGAAGTCGTCAGGCCGCTCCTTTGTGCTTTTCTTGCCTTTGTGATCTCACTCTGAGGGAAGGTAAATCTGGTCTGGAGTGAAAGTGGGCCCGGGCGGGAGGCGAGCAGCAACAAGGCGGATGCTCTGAAATCATCCCGGAGTGCTACTGCGCTGGGCAGAGCTGCCCGGGCCACACACAAGCCACCCTCACGCGGGCATTGGGTTCATGTCCTTGAACTCTGCGCTTCCCTCCCCACTGCTCCAGACAGGTGAGGGCTGGGTCTGCCAGACCTAGACACCACTGTACTGTTCCCTTTGACGTGGGAGACGTCCTTCTTTGTTATGCTCCACTCCTGGGAGTTATCTGGAATTAAAACTTTGCAGAGAGGACCAGGATCCCCTGCCTTTTCCTAATAGGAACTTCACTGGCAATCCTCTTCGGAAGCTGAGGTCCTCCTTGCCAGAAATCCCCTCCTCAAAGTCATCTCAAAGTGTTGGGCCCTGCACAAAATCATGTCTTGTAAGTGACCTGCAGCCAGAGCCACAAGGAACACACCGTGGTTGAACAGGTTGGCTTTCTTGTTTGTTGCAGTGAAGGCAGGCACTATGAGGAGGCTTATCCTACGGCTGTTAGGAAGGCCCTTGCTACGGTGGTGTGTCCCCCAGAATTCACAGATTGGAAACAAAATCCTTAGGGGCATGTGGTAATGGCATTGGAGGTGACGGCCAGGGGAGATAATTAGGATTGGATGAGGTCATGAGGGTGGACCCCCACGATTGCTTTAGTGGTGTTAGTGGAAGGAAATAGAAGGGAAAGTACAGGAGAGTGGGGCTGGCATACTTTCTTTCTCACTGTGTGATACTCTCTGTTGTGCCATGACCTTTAAGAAGGCCCTTGCCAGGTGCTGATCAGATGTGGGTGCTGTGATCTAGCACCACAAGCTAAATGAACCTCTATGCTTTATAAATCACCCAATCTGTGATATTTAGCTCCAGCAACAGAGAAGTGACTAAGGCAGACCTATTAGAGGATTTTGATTTGTGTTTGCAAATTTGGAGGAGGGTTGGATGTTTTCAGTGTGGGCTGGACCTTTTGGGAAGCAGGCAGATTCTGTGGTGTATCTTAAACAGCCTTCTGTGCATGGGAGGAAAGAATAAAGCTGTGACTGTCACCGATGAAGTGGCAGCAGCTGCTGAGTACAATAGGGGGACATGTGGGCATTTTTATGCGTTGGACAATGTTCCTATTTCTGTCATGCACAGACGTGATGTTGGAGTCTTCTTGTTTTTGCTTTGATTTATCACAGTTGGTCTGGTATCGACGTTCTGGAAAATTGTTCCTTCAATAAGGCCCAGCCCTGAGTGCCAGTGCCAGCTCCTAGCAGCACCATGTTCTGGTTATGGAGCCAGGTTAATTCTTGGATGTCGGGGCCTGTTTTCTGTTTTCTTAGTCTGTATACTTTTCTATAGCCATGTTGATTTTTAAAAGAAGGAAGTACTTTTGTTGCTGTTTTGAGACAGGGTCTCACTATGTAGTCCAGGCTGGCCTTGAGCTTGCAGCAATTCCGGCTCAGCCTAAGAAGGAAATACTTCATGGTTCAGTAACTCACCATTCCCATGAGCCTTCTGAGGAGGTTGTCATAACCCTGGCCTAGCATCCCTACTTCATGGGCTCCCCAGGCTCAGTTGTTAGTGTGTCTTCTGGTGGGTAAGCACCTGTGCAGTACCTGCTAGCCTTCCTGGGCATCACCCGGCTTTGTAACTGTTGCCCCTCTCCTCTGTTAGCAGTGAGAGCAGACAGGGTAGAGGTAAAAAAAAAAAAAAGGGAGAAACAACACATAAAAGAGAATGAAAAAGAAACAAATGAGGCTGAAGTGAGGAATGTGCCTCTAGCTGGAGCTTAGAACACAATCAGTTTATTCAACAGAAGTTGGGTTGGAGTTGGGTCAAATTTGACAGGGTTTCATCTGTAAGAACAGCAGGAAAGGGAGCTCAACCTGGCACCTGTGGCACAGGGTTATGGATGCTGGTAAAAACCTGCACCCCTGTAGCAGAAGATGCCCCCTAGGCAGTACACTTCAGTTTGTTAGTTGCCTAGGTAATAGCTGTGATTACAGTTCCTGTTACTTTTGTTTCTTACAAAGGGCTGGTTGCTGTGATGCATTTTGTAAGAACCAATCCCCAGTTGAGAAGTCATTCTGCCTCTGTACTTCCTGCTTATCACATACAAGCCTTACTCCACCAGAGATCAGGCACTGGTATTTTGGGAATTCTCCCAATCAGTGCCTCCATATCCTGGGTGTCGTTTCAGTGTCTCTGCTTGCTGGTGCACCCTGGTGTCTCCCTGCTTTGAGCTCTGTCTGCACCCAGATCACTCTGGACTTATCACCTGCACACGTATGAAAACCCCACTGGCTGTGAGTTAGGATGAAAAGCAGCATGCATTTCCCTGCCAAGTCTCTGAGAGAAGGCAGTAGGAGCTGTGCTACATACCTTGAGGAACCCCACTGTAGGGTGAACAGGGACCCACAGGCTAAGGTCTTTCCCATGGAAGAACTCAGACCACCGGCTTAGACACTGGGTGTGGGGAGGAGCATGTCTGAGATTCCTTTTCCTGGAAATCTTGGTTCTTTGAATAGGCAGCAGAACATAATCAGCATTGTGAACACACAGGGGTGTTCAAAGGCATCAGTGGACAGGAGACAGGAGGTGAGTATGAGGCACAGGGGACTCATGCTGCGGGGATGGAGGCTGGGGCCCAGAGCCCGGATCACCAGATGTCACTGCATCTTGAGTTCTCACTCAGCTCTGTGTGTGCTGGTACCCTGGAGAGTCTCAGATTGGCAGACGCTTTTCTCATTGTCTGGCTGTGTGTGTGTGGTGTGTGTGTGTGTAGCAGAAACAGACATCTGTGAAACTCAGGCCACAGCCAAGAAGGTGAGATGTTAGTGAAGTGACTGCTGCATTCAATCTCTAGAGATTGTTTTTCCCAAGAGAGAAAGTAATGCCCCACTTTATGCACATTTTTATAAGGGCCACCATAAGATCTCAGTCCCCTTGTGTGTGTTAATGACGTGTCTTAGGAAAATATTATTGTAAGTTATTCAAGGGGACAGTTCCTCTGTCTAGACGCTGGAGAAGTGTAGTATGACAAAATTTCCTTGTTTTATATTTCTGGCTGGGTGACTATTATTGGAGAGATAGATTTTCATCCTGGTCATGTGGAGATTTGTCACTGTTATGAAGAGAGCTGTTCAGAATCCCCGTATATGTTATATCTATGTCTATCATGGAGATACTGCTGTAGCAGAAGTGTCGCTTGTCTGCTGAGGGCTCACCTTTTGGAGGACTGGTCCTCACTGTGGTGATGGAGAGATGGGGGCTTTTAAGAGGTGGGATCTGGTGGGAGGGCACAGACTGGCTCTTTCTTTCTCACTTCCTGTTTTGCAGATTCTCCTGCCAGCTTATTTTATGTGTTATATTGTATTGCATTGTATTGTATTGTACTGTTTCTTTCCTTTCATTTTTTTGCCATCCTGGGGATTGAACCTTGAGCCTCATGCATACTAGGCAAGTGCTGTATAGCTGCATTACACCCCCAGCCCTTTTAAAATTTTGAGATAGGTAGGGAAACAACATCTTTCATAATAGCACCCCCCCAAAAATGTAATACTTAGGAATAAATTTAATGAAGGAAATAAAACATGTGTACAGTGAAAACTACAGTGCTCTGAAAAGGGAAATTGAAGAGGATATCAGAAAATGGAAAGATATCACTATAGTGAAGAACCACTATAGTGAAAACCACCATACTTCTAAAACTGTTATACAGATTTAATGCAATTCTAATCAAAATTCCAATAGAGAAAGCAATCCTAAAATTCATTTGGAACCAAAAGAGACCCAGAAAGCAAAGGCAAGGTAGGGGGCATCAAAATCCCTGATTTAAAATTAAACTACATAGCGTCCAAGAGATTGAAATATTTAGGAATCAATCTAACAAAAGAAGTAAAAGATCTATTCAATGAAAGCTACAGTACTCTGAAAAAAGAGATTGAAGAGGATTTCAGTAAATGGGAAAAATATCCTTGCTCATGGACAGAAAGAACCAACACTATGAAAATGGCCATACAACCAAAATTGCTGTGCAGATTCAATGCAGTTCCCATTAAATTACCATTAGTATACCTCACAGATCTAAAGAAAATATTCCTTAAATTCATTTGGAACCAGAAGAGACCCAGAATAGCAAAAGCAATTCTGGGCAACAAAGACAAGTCAGGTAGAATCACAATCCCTGACCTGAAATTATACTACAAAGCTACTGTAATAAAATCAACATGGTACTGACTAAAAAACAGACAAGAGGATCAATGGAACAGATTGGAAGAAACAGCCACAACCACAAACACACTCAGCCACCTAATCTTTGACAAAGGTGCAAACAAACTCACTGGAAGAAAGATAACCTCTTTAACAAATGGTGCTGGAAAAATTGGCTTGCCAACTGCCAAAGACTGAAAATAGAACCAAGTCTGTCACTATGCACCAAACTCAAGTCAAAATGGATCATAGATCTCAATATTATAATAGAAACACTAAATCTATTGGAAGAGAAAATAGGTAGAAACCTCAAAGACATAGAGGTAGGCAGAGAGTTCAGGAACAAAAACCAAACCACATAGGAAATGCTTCAAAGAATCAACAACTGGGATTTCATCCTACTGAAAAGTTTCTGCACATCTGAAGAAATCACTAGCAGAGTAAAAAGAAAACCCACAAATTGGGAAAAAATTTTAGCTGACTGTCCCTCAGACAAAGGTCTTCTATATAGAACATATAAAGAATTAAAAAATATCAGCCCCTCCAAATTCATAGACCCAATCCAAAAATGGGCATCTGAGATGAATACATACTTCTCAGATAAAGAAATACAAATGGCAAATAAATACATAAGAAAATGTTCAACAGCATTAGTCATTCAATAAGTGCAAATTAAAGCAACATTGAGATTTCATCTTGAGACAGAAAATGTAGACCCAAGAACTGATGAGTTAATCCAAAAAAAAATTCCGGGAGAAGTTTGCCCAGTGCACCATGCTGACCATCGTGCACAGACTGAACACCATCATCGACAGTAACAAGATCATGGTTTTGGATTCAGCAAGACTGAAAGAATATGACGAGCCATATATATTGCTGCAGAATAAAGAGAGCGTATTTTACAAGATGGTACAGTAGCTGGGCAAGGGGGAAGCTGCTGGCCTCACCCAAATAGCAAAACAGGTGTGCTTTAAAAGGAATTATCCAGATACTGCTTACACCGGCTCTGTGATCATGAACACTTCCAATGGACAGCCCTCAGTCTTAAGGCTCTTTGAGACAGCGCTGTGATTCTACCAATATGTCAAGTCAATGTGTCCCAAAAGTGTTGGATCCAATTTCTGTTCTTGGAATGTAAGAATGTTAGATTAATTACCGCTCATTTTTCATCCACTTCTGAATACTACAGTATCAGAGCCAGGGGTTTGGAGTTTGTATGGCTGCAGGAATATAAAAGATGCTGAACACTGTTTTCTTCTTCAAAGAGACCCCTCCCTCCCCCTTTTAATCAATCCTGTCCTTTGTTTTCTCTTTGAGTCAAAAATATCATTGTTTGCTTTTGTTTTGGGCAAATGGCCCTGAAATCTCAGATCAGTGGAAGGTTTTGTGGTCAGAGCAGGAGATAGGTGAAGTTTTTTCTAGAATCTTCTACTACCTTGTTTTGATTTGAACCTCTCCATTTCTTTGAGGGGCAGAAGGAGGTGCTTTCTCAAGTTCTGCAGCCTTTCTCCCCCTCCCTGAAGGTGTGGCTCCTAGTCTTCTTGGTCAGGTTATTTTTCTTCTTTTTTTTTTGTGGGTACTAGGAATAGAACTCAAGACCTCATGTTTGCCAGGCGGGTGCTGCACCACTGAGCTATATCCCCAACCCTTGGTCAGGTTTCATATCTGCTTTGTGATGATGTTCCTTAAATATATTTTTCCCTGGATATTCCAGCCGGGCATCTTCAAGGAGAAAGGAAGTGAAGCCTATACCTCGTAAGGTACACATGCAGTGCCTCGCTAATAAATGTTTTTAACGTTTCAAGCCCTTCTGCACTGCATTTTGCTGTGGGTGAAATTAAATGCCTGAGCAGTTGCTGAAGCCTCTAGTGAGCTGGTTTCCATGGCAGCCCTCAGAGGGTTGAGGCCCTCTCCAAAGGAGAGCAGTTTACTTTCAATTAATAAAGGGCAAAGAGGTTTTTAACTGTGATTTTGCTTATGGAAACTTTAGATAAATTTCCCCAGCCCTACAGGTGCCGTATAATCTCCTCACTCACTTATCTTTATGGAGCTGGGAGGAGGGTTGTTGACTTCTCTACCAGTATGATATCCCAGACACAGGATGTTGGTGATAGGGGCCAACAAAAGAATGCTGGTTCTTAATCAAAAAGAGAGACATTATCAAACTGACCTACTAGGAATTAATCAAGCACACACTGATAATTCCACCTGCTAGAGATGGAAAATTTCCATAGTCTCAGAGTTCTGGGTTGGGTGTTGAGAATGGGTGTCTGTTTAACTGAAAAGAGACTTGCGGCATACTTTGAGGTGCTAACTAAAGATATGAATTCTACCCACCACTATGTTAAACATTTAAAAAGTTATAGCCTTTATGAGGAAGCAGAGGTAATTATTATCCAGATGTGCCCCATACCAGAGCAACTTACCATGTGGAAATTTACCAAAATGGGGTTGAAAGAATATGGATCAATTTTGCCCTTAAAGTCCTAGAAAATGAGATTTTCCTTGGACCAGAAGAAGGACCAAAATTTCCTCTAGCAGTTAATTTTTCCTTCTGATGAGTCTCATTTATAGCCAACTATGTCCACTGAGTGATTATATTTTAATTCTTTTTTTTTTTTTTTTATTT
>PVLD010037290.1:0-10367 GCA_004027595.1 Dinomys branickii | reverse complement strand
GGTCTTGCTAAGCAGTTCAGGCTGGCCTCAAACTCACAAAGATCCTCCAGCGTCAGCTACCTGAGTGCTGGGATTACAGGGTGCACCGCCACACCCACCTCCGGTACAGCTTAACAGGGTGGATTTTGGCGCATGTCCTCTCGTATCCATCCTGCTGTGGTACAATGCACTCTCTCAGTCACTCTCGCTTCAGGCTGATCCCACTGCCCTCCTTGCAGGCGCTTTCAGGTGCGACTCAGCAACCAGGGGGTTCACACAAGCCTGAGTTCTGACCAAACAACTTACCTAGTGTTTGTGGGGTGTCTGCGTCACTACACTGTACTACTCATACCTACAACCTACTGCTGCAGACTGTAGTTAGTTCCCGTCGGCCCTGCACTTGTCCGGAGTGTGCAGTCTGCACTGAGAGACCTGTGGTCCCACATACTCTGCTCTTTCACACACAATCACACACCTCCCCTTGTCTGTTTTCTTCCCAACCTGGGTGTAGGTTCCCTCTGAACTACCGTCGGTTGGGTTACCAGGCATGCCTCCTGTGAGCCACTTTGCTGTGGACCACGCCCACCCCTCTTCACTTGGAGTTGTAGGTTTTGTCTGACTCCCTGAGTCTGACTACGCAGTATACCCCGGGACTAGGTTAAGTCTCCCCTTCCGCCCTTTTGGTCCCGTCTTGGGCCCCCAAACCTTACTGTGATTCTATAGCGCACTGTTCCAGGATCGTCCTGGATCTTCCAGGTTCCAGCTGTTGCCCTGGCAGGGAGGACGCTGGGCTGTGGGGATGGGTGATTCCCTCTCCTAGGTTAAGTCTCATTGGGTGGCAGTAGGGGGTCTCAGGTTTCTTGAAGCGTGGGGGCTCCTTGCCTGTAGGCAACAGAGACAGCAAGCGTGCCATCTTTAGTCCCTTTGTGGTCAGGAAAGGTTGCAAAATTCAAGAAACTGGAGAGACCATAGGAGAAACAGAAGGATCGTATTGTTTTAGGTGTATACTGACTCAGCTGCACTCATGTCTAAGCAGGCTGAGCATGAACACATTTTATACATTTTGGTGCAAAACAGGAGGGGATGTCAGAGAGGTTACGGAAGCTGAGGCCAAAAGCAGTTATTTACTCAGTGACAGTTTAACAACTTAACCTCAAAAGAAGACAAATTCTAGGATGTCCCAGGACTCTGTTTATAGGAGCACAGCTGTTGACCTTATCAGCAGGGGAGCAGAGATTGGCCTTGAAAAGAGGCAGATTTCTGAGAAACCAGAAATACTACAATGCTTCATCTTATGTTTCAACTTGAGCGGGTCATGGGACACCCAGATTAGACATCACTTCTGATGCTGTCTGTGAGAACATCTCCAGGAACTTAGCATTTCAGTCAGTGAACCCAGAAGACTGTCCTCTCGAGTGTGTGCTACCATAGTCCAGTCTGTTGAGGGCCTTCATAGAAAGTGGAAGTCAAGTTCATTTTTTTCACTTTTTCCTGCCTTCCTGCTTGTACCGGGACATTTCATCTTACTGTCTCCTGGCCCCAGATGAGATTTACACCACCGGCTTCCCCAGCTGTCAGCCCTTGGACTAAGGCTGTTCTAGAGCAGCTTTCCCGGGTGTTCAGTTTACAAATGACAGACTGTGGGATTGTTCAACCTTGTTAATTACATGAACTAATCCCCCTTTTTTATATTTATTTGTTTATCTTGTTGAGACTATGCAGTTCAGGCTGGCCTGGAACTCACTTTGTAGCCCAGGCTACAGTGAAAAAAGTATATCTTACTTTTAAGACTTTTAAGACTTGTTCCCCTACAACTTGGAAATGTAACTACCAGCATAATGCCTGCTTTGTTAGGCTCTTCTACTTTAAAGAGGAAAAAATAACAACAACAAAGAGAAAAAACAACACAAAAAGAAAAATGGTGCAAAATTTCAAAATAAGATGGTAGGAATTAACAGTGGTTGTTATATTACATATTGCTATCTTCAGTGAAGTTGCTCAGATTACCAGATGTAAGAATTCAAGATTGGGCCTAGCGTTGTGGTGCATGCCTATAATCCCAGCACTCGGGAGGCTGAGGCAGGAGGATCCTTATGAGTTTGAGACCACCCTGGGCTACAAAGTGAGTTCAAGGCCAGCCTGAACTGCATAGTGAGACCCTGTCTCAAAAAGACCAAAAATAAAAAAAATAAAAATAAGAATGCAAGATTGATCAAACAGTTAAAGAGAATAGAAAGTAATTTAAAAAAGTAGAAACGAAGCAGAGCTTCACTAAACAAGATGGCAGGACTTCAACAATGGTTGTTATATTGCATATTGTTGTCTCCAAATTAGTTGTTCAGCTTACCAGATATAAGCATGCAAAACTGATCAAAAACAATTTAAGCATTAACTGTTCCTTTCAATGAACCAACAGACATGAGCAGTACAATTATCCCATCTACCCTTGTATATACATATGTATTTTTCCCCTTCCTTTTTTCTTTTCTCCTTTCCCCCATACCATCTATTCCCAACTTTTGAGCAGTTTCTTTCCCTTTCACAATATCTATTGTACCTTTTGGGTTTTATTTACTCTTTCAGGTTCTTACACTCAGGAGAAAATGTTTATACATCTGAGTCTGATTTATTTTGCTTATGAGTATGGTCTCCAGTTGCATCTATTTACCTATAAAAGCCTCAAATTTATCTTTATAGCTGAGTAATACTCCTTTGCATAAAAATACCACATCTTTTTTATCCATTCCTCAGTTGATGGGCATTTGGGTTGTTTCCAAGATTTAGCTATGACCAACTGCGCTGCTATAAGCATGGGTGCACATACATCATTGTAGCATGATGTTTCCAGTTTTTCTGGAAAAATACCTAGAAGGGGAATAGCTGGGTTAAGTGGGACCTCTAATTCTAGTTTCAGGAGGAATCTCCACACTGATTTCCACAGTAGTTGCGCCAGTTTTCACTCCCACCAGCAGTGGAGAAGGGTTCCTTTTTCCCCACAGACCCTTCAGCATGTTACTGGTTGATTTCTTGATGATAGCCATTCTTTTGGGGTGAGACGGACTCTCAGTGTTGTTTTAATTTGTATCTGAAATAACCAATGATATTGAACATTTTTTCATATATTTATTTGCCATTTGTATTTCTTCACCTGAGAAGTATGTATTCATTTCAGATACCCATTTTTGGATTGGGTCTTTGAATTTCGGGGGTGTGATTTTTTTAGATTCTTTGTATGTTTTAAATAGAAGTCCTTTGTCTGAGGGACAGTTGGCTAAAATTTTTTCCCAATTTGTGGATTTTCTTTTTACCCTGTTGGTGATATCCATCCTTCCTTCCTTCCTTCCTTCCTTCCTTCCTTCCTTCCTTCCTCTCTCTCTCTTTCTTTCTCTCTCTCTCTCTCTGTTTCTTTCTTTCTCTTCTTATTCTTTTTTTTTAAAATTTGGTCTTTTTGAGACAGGGTCTCACTATGCAGTTCAGGCTGGTCTCAAACTCACAAGGATCCTCCTGCCTCAGCCTCCCGAGTGCTGGGATTACAGATGTGCACCATGGTGATTTCTTTTGATGTGCAAAAACCTTTCAATATGCTGGGCGTGGTGGCCCGCACCTGTAATCCCAGCAATGGGGAGGCTGAGGCAGGAGGATCTTTGAAGAGTTCAAGACCAGCCTAGGCTACAAAGTGAGCTCAAGGCCAGCCTGAACTGCATAGCGAGACCCTGTCTCTAAAAGACAAAAAAACAAAACAAAACAACAACAAAAAAACTTTCAATAAGATGAGATCCCAGTTGTTGATTCTTGGAAGTATTTCCTGCACAGTTTGCTTTTTGTTCATGAACTCTCTGCCTACCCCTATGTCTTCAAGATTTCTACCTACTTTCTTTTCCAGTGGATTTAGTGTTTCTGTTTTAATATTTAGATCTTTGCTCCATTTTGGCTTTAGTATAGTTCATGGTGATAGACGTGGGTCTAGTTTTAGTGTTTGGCATGTGGAAAGCCAGTTTTTCCAGCACCATTTATGGAAGAGGCCGTCTTTCTTCCAGTGATCACGTCTGGCCCCTTTGTAAGTGTAAGGTGGCTGAGAGTGTCCAGTCCCTTTTACTAAATTTTTTCTCCTTCCTTCCTCCATCTATCCCACCTATTAGTTTTGTTTTTCAAGAGAACCTTGACTAATACACCTCCTTTTAATTTTGAGCATGTTCTCCAATTCATAATAACCTCTCATTTTGAACATACTACATTATATTTAAAATTAATAAGCGAGAAACTGCATATAAATTTACTCATTTTATAGCTAATATAAAATGGATGGTAGTTATATCTAAATAATTTTAATCTTCCTTGACTGCTTTTAGTTACCAATTTTACAAAATGTGTTCCTCTTTTTGCCTTCCAGGAGGTTTTAGGCTATTTATTTATTTATTATACTTGGGATTGAACCTAGGGCCTCACACATATCCTCAGCTCTTTTTCTACTTTTGTTTTTGAAGTAGGATCTCAGTAAATTGCCAAAGCTGGCCTTTTGATTGCCCTGAGTACCTAGGATTACAAGCAGATGCAACCCTACTCAGCTGGCATTTTACATTTTCATAAACTGTCGAATTGTTTTTTAGTGAGGTTGTACTAATTTACTCTGTGATCAACACATATGGCATTTTCATTTAAGTGGAATAACAGTAAGGCAAATGGATTAAGCTCTGACCTTAGAATTACAAGGTTCTGTCTATTAGCGGGAAGGATTATTGTGGCCTTAGACGCTTCCTAGTACTTCTAAACTCTCAGTTGTGCCCAACCTTTCTCCATTAATTCATTTATTCAGTCATGCAACAAATATTGACTGGGTGCCTGCTCTGTGTCGGTGAACAAAGCAGGCAAAATTCCTACCTTTCATGGAATTTGTACTTTTGGGGGTTGGGCACAGTAGAACACACCCGAGATTTGTATATAATTCATTCTCTTTTGATTTTGATCCTCAACAAGTAAATTGTTCCTGTTATAGGGCAGAGCTCAATAATTAGTGTTTTCCAGAGAGATAAAACCTACATCCTCGGCTAGAGATTGAAAAAGAGAACTTCACACCCCACTGTTTGAGAGATTTGTACTCTTCATCTGCAGCTGTGGCAGGCTGCATAGGTGCTATGGACTGACCATCATGTCTTTTCACCCCCTGGAGGCTCATCCTAGGCTTAGCTGACTGGTGTGCTGACAGGGGTTCAAAAAAGGTGTGTTTACAAGCAGTTCAGGCAGAACCAAGTGAAACATTTTTCTGGACCAAAGGCAAGTTATTCTGAAATAACTAAATAAAATAAACACAAAGCCAAAGGAGCCTGTTGTGTTCCTGGCAGTTCCAGAGAGGGCTGTATGAAGGATGGCAGCTTGTTTTTGTTTTTGAGACAGGTCTTGCTATATAGTACAGGCTGGCCTTGAACTCACTATGTAGCCCAGGCTGGCTCCAAACTTGGGAATCCTGCCTCCCCCCCCGAGTGCTGGGATTACAGATGTGTGCCACCACACCCAGCTATGATAGCAACTTTGAAAAATTTTTTTTGGTTTTTGTTTTGGAGGTAGGGTCTCACTGTGTAACCAGGCTGGCCTCGAACTCATGGTGATCTTCCTGCCTCAGCCTCCCAAGTGCTGGGATTACAGACATGCACCACACCTAGCTAAAGTTTAAAGTCTTGTTTTTGGGGTACCACAAATGGAACTCAGGACCTTGTGCTTGCCAGAAAAGCACTTTTGCCACTGAGCGATATCCCTGGCCCCTATGATGGCAACTTTTAAGAAAGGCTTTAGTTGCGCACTATTTGGTAGGCAGCAAGGATGACGAGTCTGACAGCTAGCATGACTTCTTGAGACCATATTAATTTTTACATGTATTGTAGTAGTTTCCTAGAGCACCTGACCAGCTTTCCACAAACCCAGGTCGAAGGACTGCACTAAGCCCGTATTTCTCTGATTACTGCCCTATGGCTTGTATGCGATGAGCCTTCTGTTGTGTTTCACAAGAACACTGCTAACTCTGAGGTGGTATCTTCTTCATCCTCTTAGTCCTCAGGGCTGGGAGTCTGAGACACAGATCTGCATACAGGAGATGTATTGGGAGGTGCTCTCAGGATCAACACCTAAAGGAAGAAGCGAAATGCTGTGCAGTTGCAACGAAAACCTTGGAGCCCACAGGGAACTCAACAGCACAGATGGACCTTCACAGTCACTCCCAGCTGGGCAGAGGGGCTGGTTCAAGGACCCAGCATCAGTTGTCAGGGGATGCAGGCTGCCCGCAGGGAGGAAGAACAGCTTTGGACCAAGCAGCTTCTTTCCCCAGGGAGGGACACAGCTGTGAGCACTCAAGGGCCCATGAGTTCCTCAAGCGGGTGTCTGGGTAGCACATCCCAACATCCACTACAGCCCACCTTGGACCTCTCAGACCTACCTGCTGCTGCCAGTTGCTTCTCTGCGTCTCAGAAGGGCACTTCTGATGGTCTCTGTTCCTGGGGATACTTATAGGAGGAAGGTTAGGATGAGCTCCAGCTCTTAAAGCTAGCGCTGATACTGAGGCTACAACTGATCTTTGCTGTGACCCCCTCCTCTATCACCCGTTCTAGATTCCCTTCATCTTCAGCCAGCACCTGTGCTAGCAAGTGGCTTGCTCTGTGGGTAACTGCACCACGTCACCAGGGAGTAACGTATCTTTCCCTACTCCCATGTTAGTGCACAGGCCCTGCGTCTTCCTACTGATCAGTCAGCTAGCTACCCTTGCCAGAACCGAGATCTTTTTCCGCCTGCCTGTTTCTGGCCCGAAGAGCATAAAAGAGCAGCTGCTCTTTGAAGCAGGAAGCTTCTGTAGCGGCGGTACCTTCAAGTTTTGAAGGGGCTCTTCCTGAGTCTCCTGGTGGAAGTGTTAATCCTCTGGGAACCCAGATGCCTAGATCCAAGTCTCTAGCACAAACTTCCCAAGTGGATCACTCACTAGAAAGGACAGTGAGCAGGGTCACCCCTTCCACCTCTGCATTCACCCAGTGGTGACCATCCATCTGAAAATGGCTGCGGCGCTAAGGCACACACCTGCATGTCGGCGGCACCCCAGGTGGGTCTACCATTGGCAAGTGATGGTTCTGGGTGGTCCAGTGAAGAGATCAGCCTCAGGGGTCATTTAAGCTGGCAGAGAGCTGGCTGACTAGCTGGTTAAAGGAAGAAGCCACACAGGAGAGCAAAGGCTTTAGTCACTTTCTGTGATGGTAAAGGCAGACAGAAGTCAGAGAAAGTGCTGACTCCCACTTACTTTTCTCCATGACGTGGCACAGCGCTCCAGGGTAAGGTGGATTAGTGTAGACATGGTGGTCCTGGGGCAAATGATCGGGCTGTTTTATGGACCCTGGGGTGGGGGGAGTGAGAAAGGTTAGGAATGAAGTATCTTGGGTACTGAGTCTCAGTGAGGAAAGTTCCTAGAAGGTCCCCTCGTGTCCTTCTACAAGGAAGTCTCACCAGAGATGCCCGAGAGCTAGCCGCTTCCAGGTTTGAATACATGGCAGTAAAAAGATATTGAACAGGTATCAGTCACCACAGAATACCGTACTGCCCCATCTACATGCAGTGGTGTCTAGGACGGAAACTGGGTGCTTAAAGGGGCCCCGCTTCAGACAACAGACCCTATGCTACTAATGGTACCTGTGACAGGAACAGATGCCATGCGGAGTGTATGGGAGGCTCCACCAGGAGAACCTCTTTAGGTTCTGGAGGAAGCCTATGCCATCCACTGCAGAAAATAATACACTACTCAGAAAGCAGCCCCTAGCTACTTACTGGGCCTCGTAGAGACAGAGCACCTGATAAAAGGACGGCAAGAGGCTGTCACCTGACCTTTGCATTATGTGCTGGGTTCTGTCAGACGGCACAGCAATCCATCCTAAGGTAGTACATGTGGGACCAGGCACGAGTTGAAAAGGGCCCGAGTACGCTGAATGATAGGACTCCCTGCGTCCCACATCGTCCTCTCTGTTAACTCTAAACTGACAGCTCTGCTTAGGGCTGGAAAGGCAGGCGCGGCTCCCCTCAGATCTTCTGGAGGAGGACAGGGCCATGCTTGCTTAGTCAGCTCACTGAGTGTCTGTGGCTGTTACGCTACAACCATTCACTTTTTAACAAGTCGATATTAGACCCTTCTTATCTGGAAGGGGCAGCAAGTCACCATCAACTAGACTCCACACACGTTCCAGTTCTACGTTTTCCTTTCCTGCCTGCAAAGTTTCACACAGCAGCAGTACCCTGGGCTTACAGAATTGCTCACACCAACGCGGGATCCTACAAGACAGCTCAAACTGAGTCACACTTTACGGCAAAGGAGTAGGCAGAGCTCCTTGGGATGTGCAGATTGAGGAGGCTGACTTGTAGCTGAATACTTAGCTGTAAGTTTTCAGGATTAACTACAGACGATTATAATGCTTTTACCTGACAGGTGCCCTGAAGACAGCTCTCCTACCCACACCAAACTTGGTGCACACTCAGTGCAGCACAGTCTCCAAAAGTGGTTGTGGTCAAGAACCCAAGGCCCCCTGACTGGTCATGCTGTTGTTTTTTATTTTAGACAGGATTTTGCTTTGTAGTTCAGGCTGACCTTAAACTCACTATAGAGCTTCTATTATTAACAATAACCCCTTTTCAGTGAATTTTTTTTTTTTTTTGAGACAGGGTATCACCATGTAGTGCAGGCTGGCCTTGAACTAGCTTATGTAGCCCGGGCTGGCCTCAAACTCATGGTGATCCTCCTGCCTCAGCCTCCTGGAGTGCTGAGATTATAAGCAAGTACCACCATGCCCTGCTAGTGAATGTATTGTTTATGCTAGGAATCTGAAGACAGGCTTCACTTAAGTGTCTCAGGTAACCCTCACAATGTTGAAAGGTAGACATTGTTAACGCCACCATTGCAGCTGTGGATTTAGTAGTTAGATGATACACATTTATCAGATCAAGGCTTTAAACCTGAAGCTTTCTGATTCTACATTGCTACACTGAATTGTTTAAACCCCAGCTGAAGAAGCAAAATAATAGGGATTTTAGAGAAAAACTACAAAACTATGTGGTCTTTTTTTTTTTTTTTGGTACCAGGAATAGAACTCAGGACCCTGCCAAGCAGGCAGTGTGCCACTGAGCTACATCCCTGGCCCAGCCATGTGATCTTGAGAATAAGCTGGAAAACTTTTATGGGCTGAAATAGCCAGCAGCCACTTCAGTTGGACAGATGGGTATTTAGAAGATTCCGAGCGGCCTCAGAAGCAGAAGAGCCATTCTCGTAATTACTGAGAGAGAAGAAGGCCTGGGAAAGGAGGATCGAAGGAGCCTTGCCAGGATCACATGATAAAGGGACCAAGTTTTATGGCTGAGCAAAGGCAGACAAGACAGATGCAGGCGCCGTCTAAGTCAGAACGTCGGCCTGGCGGTTTGGGTTCTGTTACACTGACGAGCTCTGTCAGACGGGAAACAAAGGGCTGGAGAGGCGAGGACTTTGACAGAATCATTCAGTCTTTTGTGGAGTTGTCAACATTTGCTAGAAAACGGTGAAATAAAAGTGCCCATTTTAATCGGGTGTAGCCTACTTTTGAGATAAATATAATTCAAAATCTAGAGAAATCCTCAGGTGCCAGCAGACTGAACTGAAACAGAAATTATGAGAATGCTGTATTTTCTCTATGATTAGTGCCATCGGCAGCATCACTTAGAAGCCTGTAGCTACCAGCATAAAAACAAAGAAATTCGGGAGTGGTGGTGCATCACTTCAATCTACTTTGTGAGAGACTATCTGAAAATAATAAAACAAAAGGGCCGGGAAGGTAGCTCAGTGTGAAGGCCCTGGGTTCAATCTCCAGAAACAAAACAAAATGCAGATTTACTCATGGGCAGACTAACAGTCCAAATACTTTCAGAGATTGCAAAGGTTTTTTTTTGCTGAAAAATACATTTTTATCTAGTCCATTTACATAGTAATTTATATATATGATATGCTATATATAATATACATAGTAATTTACATAGTAATGTGCAAATATATGTGTGTATATATATATATATATAAATAATATCAATTAAAGGAAAATAATTTTTAAAGCCTTAACAGGTTCTAGCTTGAGTTACTTCTCCTACATAAAGGTAAGAGAAAAAGAAAAAATCTGAAATGCGAGAATTTATACAAGAGATGGTCCATCTTGCATATATGAACGTTATATGAACCCATGGTGACCGGGTGGGCAGCGGAGAGAGAACCTCCCGGAGGAATGCCACTCAGACACGGCAATATAGCAACATGTGAAGGACAGAGAGGAGGGAGGTGGATATCCTGAACTCGGGAGGGATCTGAGATAGGAAGTGAAACCCTCGGAAAGTCTAAGCAGAACCTCCTCTGG
>PVLD010037289.1:0-10368 GCA_004027595.1 Dinomys branickii | reverse complement strand
TCTCTCTCTCTCATTCAAACACACAAACCCACCCTGCCCACACACACTCACACCAAGAAGAATGCCTTTAACTTTCCATTAGAGTTCAGCTGGTGTTTTTTTTTTTAAACAATAGTAAGGAAAAAAGCCATGCCAGGTGTGGTGGCACATGCCTGTAATCCCAGCACTTGAGAAGCTGAGGCAGGAGGATTGTTGCGAGTTCAAGACCAGCCTGAGCTACAAAGTGAGCTCAAGTCCAGCCTGAACTGCATAGCGAGACCGTGTCTCAAGAAAAAATAGCCATGAGTCTAGGTTGGTCTTTGTTTATTTTTGCTTGTATTCAAACTTGATATCTGTTTGAATTGAACTTTATCGAGTGTGACTACATGGATTACCCTCACAAGTAGTTTGGAGGACAGAAAACAAGCCACAGAAGTGGGAAAACATTTTGGTGAATTGAGGTAATTTTATTAATGTTCAAAGAAATATCTTAGCACCTCTTGACTTCAGCATTATAAATGTTATTAAAACAGGAGACCACTGGAAAAATAATGGACATTTTAAGATTAGAATGATGTGTGTATGATTCAAAAAACAAATGTATGACCCAAAACAAGACCCCTTACCTTCCCCATGCCTCGAAATACCAAAATACATGGCCAGAAGTGGTACGACCTCATATGAATGTGGAATAGTGGACACCCAAAGGCACTTGATCACTGGAAGTTTCTATTGGTGCCAATCACTCCCTTCATGGAGGCAAGACGATACTCCAAAAGTTATGCACACAGAAAAAACATGATTTGAAAATCTAACCTTTTCAATCTCAAGGTGACACTGCAGATGTCTCTTTCCACCCTCCTCAGGTCCTCAGAGGGGCATCCCTCCTTAAAAGACCCCAGAGTCCCCATCCTGGACTCATGGGTTCTCTTGCTAATGTTTTGTGTTTCCCAATGGCCCACGGGGTTCTTGTATCCATCCTAGTGATACACACAAATCATTAAAATGTGGAAATTAATTGAATTGACTTAGGAAGTACAACATTATCAAGAATCTGGCTATCTTTGCAGTTCCTTGTCACTACCCCAAAACCAGGCCAACAAAACCTTGGAAACTTAACAGTTTTTTTCGTGATGAGAAAGACGGAAAAAATACTTTTCCAATAGAATAGGCATTGTCTATCAAGCCTGGACAGTCCAGATTATTGTCAATGAAAATTTGAGAAGCATCCTGAGCAAACCTCTGTTGGGAAAACACCATCCTTTCAACCTTTAATAAAGTCTTATATAACACAGTTTAAGGAAAGAGAAATTCTAAGATGTTTATGGAAAGATAATGTGTGCCTTTTGAACAGCTAGTATTGCCCTTATCAGTGAATCAAATCATACAGTGATACATCATCATAGCAAGTGAAAATTTTGCTTGGATACCAAATTGACATACCAAACTTATTATTTCTATAACCTTGTATGGCTGCACAAATTAAATGTGAGGATTTATAAGTTAAATAACCTGCAACTTTAGAATTATGAAGTGTTTTGGAACCAGAGATTGTATTAAAATATATGGGGGGAGGGAATGCAAAAGGGTTGGTTTGTTTGGCAAAGAACAATAGGAAAATATCAGAATGTTAATTGCCATTTTGTCTTTTCTTTGTCGTCTACCTTGGTGGTGAGTTGAACTGGGTACCCGTGGAATGATCCAGGCAGCTCTACATGGTAGGGCTGTGTCCCCTGGGCTGCCGCCCAGACCTTTGGGCATGGTAGGCCCTTGGGCTGCAAGGTTGCATGCTTGTGATAGGGCAGGAACACTGAGTCTGGTGTGGGGACCTCAACCATGATGTCTGTGGTTCTGTGTGCAGTGTCAGAGAGGTCAGGGTCCTCCAGTAGTTCACAAGCTTTGGTGCTTGTGTGACCAGCTGTGCTGGCTTGCCTGGGATATGCATCTTAGCTGTGCCTGGCCTCATCCCTTAGAGTCTTGTGTCTTCCTTAGTCTAAGCTGGATAAGCACATAATTCTGATTGTGCTCAAGTCAAACTGGGAAAGGAAGTAGCGAAATGTCCTGCTATGCCCCTCCCTGCCCTCAGAGGTGGTATTGGTGCCAACTGATAGCATTGGCTGTGCTTGTTCGCTCACTGTGTGGATAAACACTTGTTTTTGTCTTTAAAGTTATTGCAGAAAAAGAGTTATTGCATATCTCTTTCTTGGGAATATGGAAGTTCTGTCAGTAATTTAATTGGAACCTTGGTCTCCTGGGATTTGTACTGGATGCTTGATTCTCTGAATTGTGGAATTATAGACAATCATCCAAAATAAACCTGATTCTAGAATATGCTTCACTCACACTGTGTCCTGCAAGGGATTGTATCAGTTCAGTACAATAGCAAGAATAATTTTAAAACCGGTCTTTAGAAGATACTTTTTGATGTTTGTAGGACGCCTCATGGTTTTATTGCTTTTTTTTTTTTTTTTACTTTATAAAACAAAGTCAATGGAGAACTCATAAAGTACTTGCTTCCTCTTAGAAGTGGCCCATGTACAATGTCTTTTCTAGGTGTCCCAAGAAGCCTGTGGAAAAGAGCTTTGCTGTATCACTTCTCACTATTTTGCATGAACTTACGTGGTATAAACACTGCTTTTATTCATAAGAGAAATTGGAAATACAAATTTTGCTCCTATAAAAGAGCTTTTTAAAAGTAACAAAATGTCAGCACTCTGGAAGGTAGAGGTAAGATGATCATAAGTTTGAGGCCTCCCTGGGAAATATAGGGTCTTGATGAAAACTTTTCTGAGAATAATAAAAAAAAGTCTCAATATGAAGGCCATAGGATCATCGTCTCTCTCTCCGTCTCACACACAAAGTGACTTTAGTTTTTCCTTGGAGGCTTGCCTGGGGCTATTAAAATCTATCCCAGAAAGAAATTAATATTAAAATTTTTTTGTTGTATTCAAACTTCATACTTGTCTTGGATTTTATTGGGTGTATGTGACTACCACCACACATGGTTTGGAGAATGGGAGAAAATGTTAAACATTTAATGCCTTTTTTGTGTTGGATATGGGAATTAAATACAGACATGTGTATGTGAACAGTAGGTGACAATGCTAGGCTGTCTCAGTGCTTGCGTGACCCACAGTGCTGGCTTGCCAAAGCACTCTTTGTGCCTCATAGTAGCTTCCCATTAGGTTAGATTTCTCAGTATTACTCAATGTCATGGCGATCAAGAAGTATTTCTTTCTAATACAACAATCATGATGGTGATTATGTTTCCACATATCATAGCTGTTTGTGTACTATTTTCTGTGTAGCCCCTGTTTTGCCTTTGCCCATGTATTTTGGTATTGATTTTGAGAACTTCTTTATTATTATGTGTATGGAAATGGCCCTTTCCCAATTCGAGGTGTTTTTACTCCTATTCTTTATAGTATCTTTTGATAAACAGACGTTCTTAGTGTTAAAATAGCTTCAAATTTATCAGCTTCTGTCTTTGTTGCTTTGTTTTCATGCTTTGTCCTTGACATTCCCTATTTCCAGGACCATTTATATACGATCTCAGTGTTTACATCTTTACCTCTCAAAATTTAAACATTCCTTTCTAGATGTAATAGGTTGCGTTGTGTTCATGAGCAAGAGATAAAATTTTATTTTTGCCCATGTGTGCAACTCTCTTGGCACTTGTTACTGAAGACTTCATGTTTTCCCATGGAACTGAATCATTTCCTGTGTTGTACAGGTTTTCTTTCTTTTTTTTGGTATGGATTTCCTTAATAGTTATTTTTAGTTGTATTCACTTAATTTTGTAGTTAAGGAGAATTTCATACAACTCAGACTTTAGTATAGTTATAATTGTACATTTGATATATCAAGTTAATGCAGAATACTAATTTAATTAATATATTGTCATTATTTTGTTACAAATGTTCTATGCTAAATTGAAATTTTAAATTCTTAATTACCAGTAGTATAATTATTCTGGGTACAATGTGGTGTTTAATAGCTACACACATTATCATATGATACAATCACCCATACGATTATCATTTATTTAGGTGGAGAGAACATTTAAATCCTTTAGTAATTGGAAGTATGCATGGTTACTGTCATTCTCATGCTGTGCAATAGGTCCCCAGAAGACATTCTCCCTAACTGAAATGTTGCACCCTCTGGACAAACAGCTCTGCATGCACCGTTGCCACCTTTACTGATGTTAGTCTCTGCTTCTGCGAGTTTGACATCTTACAGTCCACATACTGAACTGAAATCCTGGCTTCGTGGCCTTTTATTGGGACACTGAGCATGGAATGGAGGGCCTCCCACATATTAAGCAATTACTCTGCCTACCACTGAGCCACATGTACAGCTCACTGTTTTGTGCTTATTTTTAAAAGCTGGATTCATTAATGGGTGCCTGAGTAGCCCGCAGTCTTGGCTGCTTGCAGAGCAGTGTGTGTCTTTGAGGAAGCTCTAGTGGCCTGGAATGTTGGATCTTCCTCACTGGGAGCAAGATGCACTCTGGTCGTCCAATTCTGTTGCAAGTGATGCTGAAGTTGCATAATATTGTGCTAGGCTCCACCCCTATGGAGCTCCTCCCCAGATTAGGGGGTTAAATCTCACTAAGAACTGTGGCTGTGGGTGGTAGGTCACTGGGGAAATAGTTTTATGGGCCTTAAAGGGAAGAATTACAGGTGTAATTTTTTTATAGAACAAGAATGTTAGGCATATAGTAGAATTTCAAAGATAGCTCACGTTTAGAAGTAACAATCTCCTGCGATTTTTAAGGATTTTTGGAAAAATGCCCCCCAAAAAGCACCCCACTCATTTGAAATACAAGTATTTCCTGAATGCTACATGCCCATCCTTTAATGTTTTGGCAAATAATTTTGTTTTTGAAGTAAATCGAAAACACAGATTTCTTTAGGAAAACTGCTTTTTAAATACTCACATAGGAGGTGCCCTTGTAAGTCCTCCAGTTCAATTCCTAGTACTTTAAACATTTTTGTATTTGAAAGTTAAGTCTGTTAATAAAATTCGGAATGATAGCATTACAATGAACAACTTTGATATAATTAATGTGTTTTCCTGAGCATTTATAGATTGGGTAGACTGCTGAGGCTTGTGTCTATGATACTGGGAATTCAGGCGCTTGCTATGCAACTATTCAATCAGCTATTACAAGCTCAGCCCTTTTGTAGAGTGACTTGAATGTGATCTTTTTCCATTCTAGAAAGTGGATTGGGAGGATTATGAGCTTGAAGCCAGCCTGGTCTATATATTGAATTAGACCCTTTTTTAAAAAGCCAAAGCAGAGGCAGTCTTTTTTAGTTTATTTTTTATTTTAAAAAGAAAAAAATAACAACAATGAAGACAAAAGCAAAACAATACAAAAACAATAGAAACAATATAGGATTTCAAAAGAAGATGATAGGAATTAACAATGGTTGTTACATTACATATTGTCTTCAATGATGTTGCTCAGATTACCAGATGTAAGAATGCAAGATTGACCAAACAATTAAAGACAATACCAATTAATTAAAAATATTAGAAATGATACAGAGCTTCATTAAACAAAGTGATAGGAATTCAGCAATGGTTGTTATAATGCATATCGTTATCTTCAGTTTTGACAAAAACTCTGGCTTTCAGTAGTAAAGCAAAATTTCCAAAATTAAACACCTAGTTTGTATTGGTTTCAGGAGCCACGTACACATTATTTGGTTTGAAATCAAGGATTCTTTTTCACATATTTATTGTGTAAACCTAGGAGTTGCTAACTGGTACTGTGTTTGCCTTTCAAATTGGCAGGTAATGCCTTCTTCCCCTGTTCTGAAAGACTTTTATTAGTTTATGTTCCTGGGAGCCAGGTATGTTTCCATTTCACTACACCCTTGCAAACATTTGCTATTGCTAGGTTCTTAAATCTGTTGTTGTTGGTGGTGTTTTTAAACAGGATCTCACTTTGTATTGCAGTCTGCCCTCAAACTCGAAGTGATCCTCCTGCCTCAGCCTCCTGAGTGCTGGGATTATAGGCATGCACCAGCGGGCCCTTGAATCTTTTTACAGTAAGATGCTATCTTGTATTTTACTTTGCATTTAGGATTGCCAATGAGGTATGTCGATTTTTTTCCTATGCTTATTGTCTATTTTGTATCTTCTTTGGAATATTCCTGGCTTTTACTTTTTTAAATATTTGGCTTCAGGGGCTGGGGATATAGCTCAGTGGCACAGCACCTGCCTGGAAAGTACCAAAAAAAAAAAAAAAGAAAAAGAAAAATTTGACTTCACAATAGCATGTAACAGGAGTTTATCACGGTTGTCCACAGTGAATGTTTTTATTGCTTGACCACAGTCTTCAAAGGCATTCTCACCTATTCTAATTCTAGTATAATTTGTTGTGATTTTAATATTGTTATAGACTTTCCCCTGATCCTGTCCTCTTACTTTTCTTTCCCTGCAACAGTTTTGCCTTCGCTCCTACTTACTTGCCTCATACTTGTGACCCTGCATTGCCCTAAGTTGTAAGCCCCTGGAATCGCAGTTCCAAACATTTTATTCCCTGAGCACCATTTCTCACGTTTCTAGTTGACTCCTTCAAATATCCAAATGCTATTGTTTCTTTGGCTCCAGAAAATTCCACTTATCCTACTTCCTTTTCATAGAAAATGACATCATCAGGTCCTCACCTCCTTCCTTATCTTGAATTTAAATTCCATGGGCAATCATTACAATCATTGCCATATTTATATGTTCAGTCCCTTTCCTATGTTATGCTTTGCTGGTAAAATCTATCTGCCACTATATGTCCACACTTGTGCAGCTGAATGTGTCTGTAGAAAAACACTCAACTGCACTGACATGTTTCACTTCATGTTGATGACCACGAACCTCAAGCATCTCCTAATGTAGCCCGTTGATTGTACTTTTACTGCTCTGTTCCACTGATACATGGGTGAATTTCTCATTCTTTCTTCTAAGTGAATGTTGCATGCTTTCTGCTCCCTCTTCAGACCTCTGCTGCCTTATTTCTTATTTTCACTCTGGGATGATCACCTGGGTTCTTCTTTTGCCACTGTGCCTTTCAAAGTAGCAGATGCCTCCTTCCCCTGTTGTTCCCAAATGACTTTCATTTGAGGTATTTTCCAAAGTCCTCGTGATCACATTGACCAACCAAGCTGATCAGGACTATGTACTCTGCCTCCTCTCCTGTTCTCAGAGATGTTGTCCATGCTGCTAGTAAAGGTTACTTCCTGCAGTTTTGTAATTAGTCTCAGCCCATTTTCTCTCCTTAAGACTGTATCTCTAGGGCTAGGGATTTAGCTTAGTGGTGCAGTGTCTACCTGGCAAGCATGAGGGTCTGAATTCGATTCCTGCCCCCCAAAAGAATATCTCTCTAGTAATTCTCCCATTTTTGCTCTGTATCAAGTTTTAGCTTCTTCATCAAATTTAACTGTGGAGTATCTTCAGTATATAATTGAGAGGTGACCTCTTCCATCTTAAAATGAACAAAAATCTCTCAGTTTGAACCCTGCCGGTTTGTGCACCTTACATACCCAAACTCTTGGATCAGTCTACTATTCTCGAATTGTCTCCCTTTCCTATAGCTGTGCTCTCTTGAGCTAACTCTAAGCAGACTTCTGTCTATGTCACTCACCTGAAAGCATTCCTGTTGAGATCGCCAGTGAACACCACGTTATTAAATCCAGTGGTTCACTCTCAGCCCCCATTTGTGGTCATGAGTACTGTTATGGTTTGGAAACGAAGCATTCTCCAAAGACTCATGGCGAAGGCTTGGTCCCCAGGGCAGAGTGATATGCAATGTGATATTCTTGTGTGATGCTGAGGCAGTGGCCAAGAGCTACTGCTTCCTGTCAGCCACATGATTACAAATGTAAATAACCAATGCTCTCCAGGGTACTGTGTTCCTAGTGTTTTTTGGAGATTGTGTCTTCCCATCCCACCATGTCCACAAAGTGACTATATGTGTGCACATATGAAATATTACAGTTAAAGAATACAGTAAGTTGTGTAAGATGCTTTTGCCTAGTTGTAATTGAATGTAAGTGTTCTGAATATGTATTAAACAGGACAGGCCATGTGTGATGGATTAGATGTATGAAATGCATTTTTTACTTAGATATTTTCAACTTAGAATAGGTTTATCAGGACATCACTTTATGGTAAATTCAAAAGCATCTGGTAGTATAATATAACGTACATAGTGTTTGTTCATCTTGTTTTCTGTCTGTATTCCCTTTAGCAGTGCATAAAATCATGATGGGGATGATTTTTAACTACTTTGTTCTTTGCTGTTCCCCTTGTTTCAAGACTCTCTCAGTCATACAGTGGACACTCAAAAGCGCCTGTCCACTGAATGAATGATTTTTTTCTTTCCTCAACTATGAGCAGTTTTTATTCATTAAAAATCTCTTCAAGTGTTGTTAAAAATTTACACATGGCTTTACAATATCATGTATCTCATAAATCATCATCGTTTGAGGGGCTGATTTGCTGTTTCTTTTTTTGAGTATCATTTATATTAGGATGTTTCTTAGGCCTTTGCTTTGGATTATGAGAGCCTGCCTATTGGAGCTTTTTGTTTGACAGGCCCTGAGGCCTAGGGATAAGAGGTGTTCTCTCAGAGAAAAGTTGGGCTGTTTCTGAAGATTCCCAGAAGCATAATCATGCACCAGACCTTTTATCTAGCTCCCCTAACCCACCTCTTTCTCCCTCTCTCCTGCTTCCTTCTCTTCCTCCCTCTGGTTCCTCCCAACCCCTGTTCTTTTCTCTCTTATTTTCTCTCCCATTGGCTGTCTTCTTTTACTCTGTTTCCCTTCCCTTCTTTGCTTTCTTCTTCCCTCTTCTTTATATTTCCATGAACACAATGGAAGTTCTAGAGCAAGGGCACAGGAGGACCACTGCTGATCTGCACATTTGTTGTTCTGTAGGTTTACCTGGTGGGGAACCAGGTCCTCTTCTCTGATGGGCATGAGCCCATAGATAACCAATGAATAATCTGTGTGCCATACATATTCTTTCCTACTCTCACTGCTCCAATCACAGCCAAGATATTGGTAGACAAAATTTCCTACCACTTCATGTTGAAGATTGGTGCTTTTAGTTTGTGTACTATTATGGCTTATATTTAGATGTCCCCACAAGGCCTTGGCTACTCATAGATGGGGTTTTAAGGAGGTCAGTGGATTATGGGTGTGTGATACTGGATCATGGGTGTGCTAACTGATTAGTCCACTGATTGGGTCAACAGAGTTCTTGGTGTGGTTGAATGGATTTATCAAAGACAGCAACCCCACCATGGGTGTGGGTGGCACCAACTAGTGGCCTTGTACGTTGGGTGGAATATAAAGGGGAGAGCAAAAGCAGGCTCACTGCCTCACTGGACTGTTTCTCTTCTATCATATCCCTCTCCACAGTGTCCTCTATTGAAAAGAGCCAATTATGGACTGAAACCTCCACAAACTGTGAGCTAAAGTAAATATTTTCTTCTTTAACCTGTGGGTGTTAGGTATTTTTGTCCCAGCAACAAGCAAGTTAGTTACTAAGACACTTACCACTGTAGTCCTGTTTGGGATTCGAGATCTACCCAGGGATTCTCCAATGCAATTCTCATTCTGTACGTATGCTTAGAGTTATTTCCTAATTCCCATAATTGGTTCATAAAACCAAAGCTCTAGGCCATCAGAAACTTATCATTTTGGTCTCTCAGTATTTCCTTTACTTGACAGATATATGCTGATTTTTAAAGAATGTTTTAAAAATGAGTCCAATACTTTTACATATTTTGTTCAAGAGGATTTATAGTCTAGTCCAATCTAAAATGGGTGTCCAGTTATTTCTCTATGTGTAGAGGGTGATACTCTGGAGAAATAGAAGTCGCTATTTGTAGAAGTGGAATCATCATTCTAGCCTGGACTTGAGGATGATTAGCTGTTGACTATTTTGTGCCATATGACAGGGCACACGATATTCCATGTATGTGAATTACAGTCAAGGTAGTAGTCAGTATGGAGAGAGATATTCTTTCATTCCTGCAGATCATTAATATTGACAGATACTGAACCTAAATATCAGTTCTTCAAATAATTAAATAACTTTACAGGGTCCAGAAATGGAATGAAAGTCCAAACTTTAAGTGCACAGGTTTTGTCAATTAAATGGAAATTTAAAATTTCCTTTTTTTTTTTTTTTTTTTTATTTTAGAAACATAAAAGTACAAAAACATATTGACAAACAGACACCCATTATCATAGAAAATAGTACAATCACAACTAATCTATAGACAAGGTGATATGGTCTCAACAGTAGTTGTTGCTTTATCCATTGATATCTTCGAATTGTAGATGTATGGACCCATATACAGACATGCAAATT
>PVLD010037288.1:0-10369 GCA_004027595.1 Dinomys branickii | reverse complement strand
CTTTCCTATCCTTATTCCTTTTATTTCTCTCTCTTGTCTGATTGCTCTGGCTAGTGCTTCCAGAGCTATGTTGAATAGGAGTGGTGACAATTGACATCCTTGTCTTGTTCCTGACTTTAAAGTGAAAGTTTTCAGTTTATGTCCATTTAGTGTGATGTTGGCTGTTGGTTTGTTATAGATGGCTTTGATCAGATTGAGGTAGAGGCCATCTATTCCTATTTTTTCTAAGGTTTTTAACATGAATGCATGTTGGACTTTGTTGAAAGCCTTCTCTGCATCTATTGAGATGATCATGTGGTTTTTGTCTTTGACTGTATTGATATAGTGTATTACATTAATTGATTTGCGAATATTGAACCATCCCTGAATTCCTGGAATGAATCCTACCTGGTCGTGGTGTATAATTTTCCTTATGATTCGTTGTAATCTATTTGCCAATATTTTGTTGAGTATCTTTGCATCTATGTTCATTAGAGAGATTGGCCTGTAGCTCTCTTTCTTGGTTGGGTCCCTCTCTGGTTTTGGTATCAGTATAATACTTGCCTCCAGAAATGTGTTGGGGAGAGTTGCTTCCTTTTCGATTTCACTGAAGAGTTTGAGGAGAGTTGGCATTAGATCTTCTCTAAATGTTTTATAGAATTCTGCTGTGAATCCATCAGGGCCTGGGCTTTTCTTTGTTGGTAAGTTTTTAATAACGTTTTCAATCTCATTAATTGATATTGGGGTTGTTCAGGATTTTTACGTCTTCCTGATTCAATTTTGGCAATTTGTACCTTTCTAGGAATCTGTCCATTTCTTCTGTATTTTCTATCCTATGGGAATACATATTTTCAAAGTAGGTATTAATGATCTTTTGTATTTCTTTTGGATCTGTAGTGACTTCATCCTTTTCATTCCTTATTGCATGAATTTGAGATCTTTCCCTTCTTTTTTTGATAAGGTTGGCTAGGAGTTTATCAATTTTATTTACTCTTTCAAAGAACCAACTCTTTGATTCACTAATTTTTTGTAGAGTTTTCTTCATCTCAGTTGCATTAATTTCTGCCCTGAGTTTTATAATCTCCTCCCTTCTTTGGGCTCTTGGTTTGGCTTGTTGCTCTTTTTCTAAGAGTTTGAGGTGTATCATTAGGTTATTTATTTGCTCTCTTTCTATTTTCTTTGTATATGAGTTCATTACTATACATTTCCCTCTGAGGACTGCTTTCATTGCATCCCACAGATTCCAGTAGGTTGTACTTGCATTTTCATTTATTTGTAGGTAGTTTTTAATTTCTTCTTTAACTTCTTGTGTGACCCATTGGTTATTCAGGAGGTTGTTGTCCAATTTCCAAGTGTTTATGTGGTTTTTGGAGTTCTCTTTGTCATTAATTTCCAATTTTATTGCACTGTGGTCCGATAATATGCATGGGATAATTTGAATTCTTTTGCATTTAGGTAGATAAGCTCTATGGGCTAGAATGTGGTCTATTTTGGAGAAAGACCCATGTGCCGCTGAGAAAAATGTGTATTCTGATCTTGTGGGGTTGAACACTCTATATACATCTACTAAGTCCATTTGTTCACACTTTTGGTTCAGGTCTGTTATTTCTTTGCTGAGTTTCTGTCCAGTTGATCTGTCTCTTTGCATCAGAGCGGTGTTTAGGTCCCCTATTACAATAGTGTCATTAGTTATTTGATTTTTTAAGTCTGTTAAGATTTGACTTGTAAAGTTAGGTGCTCCATGGTTTGGTGCATAAATGTTTAGGATTGTTACCTCTTCCTCTTGCAGCTTTCCCCTAACTAGTAGGCAATGCCCTTCTTTATCTCTTTTGATTGTTTTTGGTTTGAAGTTTACATTGTTTGCAAACATAATAGCTACCCCTGCTTTTTTCTGGGGACCTGTTGCATGGAGAATTGTTTTCCAACCTTTAACTTTCATTCTGTGGATTTCCTTTTGAGTGAAATGTGTTTCCTGTATACAGCATATAAATAGATTGTGTTCCTTAATCCAGTCTTCCAATCTTTTCCTTTTGACTTTTGAATTGAGGCCATTTACATTAATGGTTATATGTTGGCTTATTCTAGTCATGTTATTTACTTGTTGTTTTCCTTCTTTTGCTGACTGTTTACTTGCTTGTTCTGTTTAGGGAGTTATTTCTATTGTTGTTCTTGGGATTGTGTTCTCTTTTTTCTCTGTCTAGAATATCTTTTAGTGCTGTTTGCAATGCTGGTTTGGCACTCATGAAGTTCTTCAGTTGTTGTTTGTCGTGAAAATATTTTATTTCTCCATTGAATTTGAGGGATAGTTTTGCAGGATATATCAGTCTGGGTTGGAAGTTGTTTTGTCTCAGAATCTGTAATACCTCACTCCAAGCTCTTCTTGATTTCATGGTTTCTGTTGAGAAGTCTGCTGTGATTCTGGTGGGCTTTCCTTTATAGGTGATCTGTTTCATTTCTCTAGCAGCTTTCAATATTGTGTTCTTTTGCTGGATATCTGGGATCTTGACTATTATATCTCTGTGTGTTTTTCTTTGGGTTATGGATCGTTGGGGTTCTATATGCCTCGATTAACTGAACTTCAGTATCTTTTACCTTGTTTCGGAAATTTTCTGCTATTATTTCAGCAAATATTCTTTTTATATCGTTTGTGTGGTCTCCTGCTGTTTCACTCACTCCTATTACTTGAATATTATTACGTTTTGCCTCATCTTGGAGCTGTTGGATTAATTTTTCTTGTGTCTTTGATGATTTTGTGAGATCCTTCCTTTCTCGCTCATAAGCTGCCATGCTGTCTTCAGGGTCTGAAATTCTATCTTCGGTTTCATTTAAGCGGTTTTGCAAGCTTTCAGTGTAAGTTTTCTAATCCTGGCATCCTCTTTGGACCTGTTTCATTCTTGGTAATTCATTCCTAAATTGCTCTTGTGACATTTCCATTTGTTTCCTATTTTCTTCTAATCTTTTATCTATTTCTTCTCTATGTGTATGGAACATTTCTTCCATTATCGTTTTCAGTTCGTTTTTTGTCTGAGAGATCATTGTAGGTATGTCGCTTATTTCTGCTTTGAGCTCTTTTATGGACTGTTGGAGTTGTTTCATTTAGGATGCAATCATTTCATAACTTGCAGGCATGTGGCTTCCTGGTTCCCCTGTATCCTCGCATTCAGAACTTGTTCTGGGTGGTGTTGAGTTCTGAGACTGCGTTTTGTTCCTCTGTTTTCCCATTTTTGGGTATGAGATTCAAAATGTTGAACTATAAATTCCCCAGGCAGTTCAGCAGGCAAAGGTCTGCTACAGAGGCTGCCCCAATGACTCCTTCTCTTTGGGAGAATGTCCCCTAAGCTTTCTGCTGAGAGATCCGCTTAAAAGGCTGCTCAGATGCTGCTTTGTGGACCTTGCTATTCCCTACTCCGAGACCTGGCTGGGGTGCATAAACAGCTCGCCTCCGCAGGGACCTTGCAGGCAGGGGGCCGCTCAGGTGTTCCTCCCTGGGTGGAGCTGCTCCCCCACTCACAAATCCCGTCGGGGCGCCCAGCCAGCTCTTCCATCCGGGGGACAGTGCAGTCAGAAGTGCTGCTCGGATGTCCCTTGGTGGGCGGAGTTTCTCCCCAACTCAAAAAAACCGATCAGGGCGCCCAATCAACTCACCCTGGGATCGTTGTGCAGGCAGGAAAGCTGCTCAGACGTACCTCCTTGGGTCGAGCTTCTTCCCAACTCAGAAATCCTGTTGCGGTGCTCACTCGGCTCACCCGTTCGGAGATCCGTGCCGGCAGGAGATCCCGGTGCTCCCTGGCTCTTCTCCGCCTCCTTGGCGTTCTCACAGGATCCGCCGACCACAGCCACTGCAGTTCCCGCTCTCCGGCTGAGGATGGCACCGGCTGCAGGGTTGGGGCTCTGAGTAGGATCCCGGTCAGTTGCGCGGATTAGTGCAGTCTGCCCGAGGAGCGCGTTTTCTGAATTTGCTCTGCTCCGCCGCCTCCAAAAATTCCTGGTTGCAGCCGCCTGCGAGCCGTTCGGGTTTGGGAGATGGGAGGGTCTGTCCCACTGCAATCGCACTTGGTGTTACACGGGACTTGGCCACGCCGCGTCCCGCTCAGTGCCGATCGCCTCGAGCGCCCAGCTTTCAGGGCCCGCCCACTTCTCGCCACGGTGTATCCAGCTGACCCGTTAATGCTCAGGCAGTGCAGAGCAACACGTTCAGTTGGAATTTCGCAGCCACGGACCCGGCACCCGCGTGTGAAAGATCAGTCTCTGGGAGAGTTTCTCTCTTCTGCTTACCTGGTCGCCATCTTCCCGGAAGTCTCCAAGCCAAAGCAATTCTGAGCAAGAAGAATGAAGCTAAAGTCATCATTCTACCTGATATCAAATACACTACAAGACTACAGTAACCAAAACAACATGGCCCTGGCAAAGAAACAGACCATGCAGAGCAATGTACCAGAATAGAGAGACCAGAAACTAACCATCGCATGTAGATTTGAATGGTGCTTGGCACAATATGTATACAGTGGGGAAAATAACACTGTTCCATCAATGGTGTTGAGAACATTGGATGCTCACATGAAGAAGAATGAAATTCCACCCTCACTGTACATCAGACACAAACAACAATTCAAAAGGGATTAAAGACTTAAACATAAGACCAATAAACTTCCTGAAATAAAAGTCCTAGAAGAAAACCTGGGAAGAAGCTTCTTCACATTGATTTTGGCAGTGATTTTTGGATACAGTGCAGAAACACAGACAATGAAGGTGGAAGTGAGCATGGGATGTTTGTTTGATGGACTATATCACAGTAAAAGAAATGATCAAGAAAGTTAAGCAGCAAGAAATGGAGACCGGGGAGAATTTTTCAAACCATATATTTGGTAAGAGATTAATACCCAAAATACATGCATAACTTATACAGTTCCCTAGCAGATAAAAAGCCTGATGAATGAACAAGGATTTGCATAGCCCTTTCTCCAAAAGAGGGGTACAGATGGCTAACAGTATGTGAGAGACTGCTCTGACCACTAATCTTCAGGACACACAAGCCAAAACCCTACTGCGGAACTGCTCTGTACCTGTGAGAATGGCTGTTACCAGAAACCTCCAAAGGCTGCACACACCATGAGGACATGGAGCAGGGTGAACCCCTCACCCCTGCGGTGAGAATGTGGTTTGGTGCAGACAGTGTGGAAGGCAGGGCTGAGTGCCTTCTCAAATTTAACACAGGCCGCCGCAGAACACAGCAATTCCACCTCTGACTATTCATCTAAAAGACCTGAAGTCAGACCCAAAGAGATATTTGTGTTCAGTGCGACTTTACTCACAACAGCTGAGACAAGCAAACAACCCAGATGGGCACTGCCCTTGGAGGGTGGAGGGGAATTAACATCAGTACTCAGCAGAATACTACCCAGCCTTCAAACAGGAGGAAATCTTGTCATTCATGGCAAGATGTTCTGGAGATATAATGTTAGATGAAATAAGTGGTACACAGGAAAACACACATGCAACTGCCATGATCAATCTGATCAGTCCAAAAATTGGCAACAGAGAGGGAGCTTAGGGAGAAGGGGAAGGGAAATGTTCATCCAGGGATACAAGGTGTCAGTCACACAAGACGAGGACCTTCGGAGACCTAACCCACAGGCAGGTGATGCGGGTGGCGAGATTGTACTATGCCCAGAAACTCTCAGGTATCCTTTTCTCCCCACCTGCTGGTGGCCCGAGTGTGGTGGTCATCTTACAATGTATATATAGCAAATCATCAAGTTATATGTATTTACAGCATACAAAATAAAAAATGAAATACAAAACAAAAAAAGAGGGATGGATATGATCAAAATATATGATTCACATTGGAACCCAATATTTTGAAAAATGAATAGGCAATAATAAAAATACATTTCAACAAAAACAGAACAAAACATCCCAGGCCAGACCTCTAGTCTCAGCACTTGAGAGGCTGAGGTAGGAGGATCACCATGAGTTTGAGGCCAGCCTGGGCTACAGAGTTGAAGGCCAACATGAACTACATAGCAAAATCTTGTTTCAAAAAAAATAAGACCAAAACCAAACCAAAAGAATGGGGATATGGCTCAGTGGCACAGCACCTGCCTGGCAAGCACGAAGTCCTGAGTTTGATTCCTGGCACACACACAAAAACAAACAAACAAAACCCCACAACAAAACACTCCAAACTAAACCAAAATAAACCCTCCAAACAAAAGTAGAGTTTGTTTTAGTACATAATACCAATGCACCTTTCCACTGTGTTGTAGCGTTTCCCTCCCACACTATTTACTGGGGACTTTCCTCTGCCTCATGCCTCTACCAGCTCTGCTCGTTGTCTCTGCAGACCGTTTTGGTACCAGTTTCTTCAGGTGGCCAGTAAGGATGCATTTTTTTCTGTATGTTTATTGGCCACTGGGAACTCTCTGGCCTTTGCCTACTCAGATTCTTTGAGCAATTTTCTATTGGACTGCCTTTTTCTAATCGATATATTGAGTTTTCCTTGTTTATCAACCCAATATCTGTTGAGTATTTTCCCAATCCATCGTCTTTGACTTAAGTAATGGGGCCTTTTGCTGTACAAAAATTAAAAACCTTCATATAGTCAATTATGTTTATATTTTCCTTTATAGTTTCACAGCCCCAATTTTGCCTATTAAAATCTCTTCCCCTCCATGCTTGCACCAATGCTATCCTAGATTTCTTTTTAATATATTCTTAAAATCATATATTGGCATTGTTAATCTGCCTGGGCTGAAGTTCCATAGCCTGTGCCAACAGGTCTGACTTTGTTTGCTTCTGCACAGCGGCGCCCAATTCCCGTCGTGTGGGTCTTATATAAGTGCTCATCCACTCTCACGCTGATGAAGGGACAGGAACCCACTTGTTTACTTACATGTCAGGAATTTGACAAGTGAGTGCATTCACAGCCAGGTGGAAAGGTGGAGGTTCAGTAGTGTTCATATCTCTCCTAGTCAGCGCCGGCCGCTGTGCTCCTCTCCATGGATGACCTGTGTGCATGAGTTTGCTTTTAGCGCTATTTTCTCATTTTACTGGTAATGAGCCCCCTGAGGTATTGGACTCAACTAATTTTCCTGTGCAGTGTGAGCCCTGCTTGGCTTGGGCTCACTTTCATGTTTGCCCTGCATTTCACATCATGTCCTAACTTTTTGCTTTGGGTCCCTTGCTGGCTCCCACACGGCGACCTGTATGGAACCCAGGCCATCTCCTGGAGGGTCAGGGGCCCCCCCGGAACCACGCACACAGCACGGCCTTTTGCTGCCATTAACTTTCTGTTGTCTTTAGCAGGCACTGGTTTGGAACCTGCTCCACCTGACACACAAGATCCAGCCTTGGGGCTGGGGTGAGGGTCCTGGCTGGTTTGGGGAGACACACAGCCAAGCCCCTCCGTGGTGAGCATAGGAAAAGACTGGTGCTTGCACTTAACTCTGCTCAGTCACTCAGTCAGACCTGGGGAGGTCTCTCATGAGAAGGCACAGCTGGGCAGAGGCTGAAGGACCAAGATTTGTTTATCCCTGGAGAGTGCACCTTAGTTGCACCCTAAAGAAAGCATGGGACACACACCCAATAAGATAAATGCAAGGACGTTCCTTGCACTTATTTCTAACCGTGAAAAGTTGTGAACAACTGCAGTGTTCACAGAAAGACAGTGAGTGGAGTGGAGTCAGATTATGCAGAAAGGCTGAGCCGTAAGGCAAGTGAGCCAAAGCCAGGCCACTCGAGCGAGTCCCAAAAGCATCCTGAGGAGCGGAAGCAGCACGGCCAGAAGGATGAACAGGGGGTGGCTCAGGTCATTGTGAAATCTGGACATAACACTCGGTGATATCTGTGTGTAGAAAAACTAAAGGCAGTCTCAGGATCTGGGGTAAAAAGGCAGAATGGGATTTGGGAGAAGGAAAGGGGGGCTTTCAACGATACCTGCTCTGCTTCCTTAAAAACAGTGTAATAAAATATGGGACACATTCGTCTCCATCGGACAGGAGTGGCGGAGGCAGCAATGCACCTTCACTGTGCAGAGGATACTGCTTACTGTCCTCTGTCAGCTTGAAGGATTTAATTAAAGGAGAATGAGTGGACTCTTAGGTGGGTAAACGCAGGTCCTGTGTGTCTGCTTTAAGGCTATTTTCCATCGCGGATTAATTTGAGGGCTCAGATTTATTTTTGTGTTCTCTCCAAATTTTGTACAATATCTTTTCTCTTCTCCACACACCCCTGGAGCCCTCTTATGAGGGGAGAGAAGGAATAACTCTTTGGAGTGACTTCCAGTGGTTTTAAACTTTGCCCTTGGCCCCCTCGAGACTACAGAATCCCTCTACCCACTACTGTTGGGTGCAGGAAGGGGCATCTGGGGTCAATGTCACTAATCTTTTTGACAAGGATGAGTTAAATTATAATAAATCCATTGTAACATGAAAATACCATAATTGCATTTGATACAACTAAGCTGACAAATGTCATAACTTAGCAAAACTGTATAGTTGTTCCTCTGAGCGGATGGGCTCCAGGACACCCTGTGGGTACCCCAGGCCTTGGAGGCTCATATCCTTTATGTGAAATGGCATAGTACTTTCTTATGACCTATGCACATCCTCCTGTATCGTTAACCCATCTGTAGGTCACTACAATACCTAAGACAATGTGGATGTATGTACATAATTGTTGTAGTGTATGGGTTGGGGAATGACAGGAAATGTCTGTGTGTGCTCAGTACAGAGCCATTTTTCCGGGCATATTTTCCACCTGTGGTTAACCGAGCCAGCTGTGAAGGGCCACTGCACATGCGTGTGTCCCATGTTTGCCCTTGGGGCCTGGGGCTGACTGGGAGCTGCAGCTCCTGAAGTCTTTCCTGCTGCTGTGGTACAACGAGAGAGCATTGTACCACATATTGCTGGACCAGGAAAAGATCAAAACTGAAAAATTTCATTCTGGCTTCTGCTGAGCATGTATTCATTGTTTGTGTATCGTGAAGTTGAACCATTACAATCACACCATTGTAAGTAGGGGACCGTCTGCATTCATTTGCACGCTCGTGTTCAAAGATAGCTTTCGAACTACAGTCTGAGACAGGAAGGGAATTTGAAAACACCCAATTCAGGCGGTCCTTTGTCTGCACTGGTTGTTTCCCTCGTTCATTATCTGCTTTGCAGAAATAGACGCCCCTGGAGCTGCTGCATGAGTTCGCGCTGCAGAGAACACTCCCCCCTCTCTTTCCTGGGCTCTCTCTCAGCTCTGTCTACCCAGTCTGTGGTCTCTGATATCTCATTGTGGAGGTGTCTTCTGTGTCTATGATTCTGCAGGGGCAAGGTTTCGCGCCTGGAATTCTTGTTTCACTCTAGCCAGTCTCACAGAGTTACACCCTGCTTCATGCCGTCCTTTGTCCTCTGGGCTGTCCTCAAGCGAGGCCTCTCGCTCCCTCCAAGTGGCAGGCGCCGCTCTGAGCTTCAGGCTCTTGTGCTCCATCATCTGCCAAACGTATTCTTGCAAAGCAGTTTCCTTTTGTGCCAACTCCTGCACAAGATCCTCCTCCCCCAAAACTGTGAACGATTTCTCACCTTCGAAATAAAATTTCTTTCAAAACATCGCCTCTACTAGTCCTGCCTATCTACATAACTTCTCCTTCTTTTCTTGACCTTTTATTTCATTCCCTCTCTCAGCACCTTTGCTCTGTCCTCTAGCTAATACCCAACAATCTGGTCTACTTAACAGGCAGTTCGTGCAGAGTGTCCCCTAAGCCTTCTGTATCTATTGATGCTGCTAAGCTATATCCCAATATTTGTCATGTAATGCCCCTACATACAGAATATATTGAATCAGTAATTTAATTAAATTATTATTCACAGCAGGCCATTATACTATCACGTGCCCTTTGTCCATGTGAAAGCAGTCTATTGAGATCGTAATCTCTTTAGGGTAGGAACAGTGGCAGGCTTGCTTCACAGTGCCATTTGCTTGCAGAGCCTTAATACATAGTCCCACTCATGAGAGCAACTGCTCCATGGGAAATTTGTAGATCAGCAAACTTGCATTGCTTTCAGTGAATCCAGGGAATTAGTAAACTCTGGGATGAATTTCCTCTCAGAGGAAATGGTGAATATAAAGTCTCCTTGGCATCAGAGATATTTGACCATATTTCTCTAACTAATGGAGCAAGTAATGTTACTTGGCTACTCCTGCAATTTTTTTTTTTTTTTTATTTTAGAAACATAAAAGTACAAAAACATATTGACAAACAGACACCCATTATCATAGAAAATAGTACAATCACAACTAATCTATAGACAAGGTGATATGGTCTCAACAGTAGTTGTTGCTTTATCCATTGATATCTTCGAATTGTAGATGTATGGACCCATATACAGACATGCAAATTTAG
>PVLD010037287.1:0-10370 GCA_004027595.1 Dinomys branickii | reverse complement strand
GCCTATTTCTCCACAGCCTCACCAGCATTTGTTACTGAATGATTTCTTAATGCTGGCCAGTCTCACCGGGATGAGATGAAATCTCAATATTGTTTTAATTTGCATTTCTCGAATGACTAAAGATGTAGAACATTTTCTCATATATTTATTTGCCATGTGTATTTCTTTATCTGAGAAGTGTGTACTCATCTCAGATGCCCGTTTCTGGATTGGGTCTTTGAATTTGGACAGGCTCGTTTTTTACTTCTTTGTATGTTCTAGATAGAAGACCTTTGTCCGAGGGTCAGCCACCCAGGATTTTTTCCCAATCTGTGGGTTATCCTTTCACTTTGCTAGTGATTTCTTTAGATGTGCAAAAACTTTTCAGAAAGATGAGGTCCCAGTTATTGATTCTTTGAAGTGTTTCCCTTGCAGTTTGATTTATTTTCATGAACTCTCTGCCTACTCCTGTGTCTTCAAGATTTTTACCTACTTTCTCTTCTAATAGATTTAGAGTTTCTGCTTTAATATTGAGATCTGTGATCCATTTTGACTTGAATTTGGTGCATGGTGATAGACTTGGAACTATTTTCAGTCTTTGGCAAGAGGCAAGCCAATTTCTTCAGCACCATTTGTTAAAGAGGTTATCTTTTTTCCAGTAAGTTTGTTTGGCCCCTTTGTCAAATATTAGGTGGCTGAGTGTTTTTGTGGTTATGGCTGCATCTTCCAGTCTGTTACATTGATCCTCAGGTCTGCTTTTTAGCCAGTACCAGGTTGATTTTATTACAGTAGCTTTGTAGTATAATTTCAGGTCAGGGATTGTGTTTCCACCTGACTTGTTCTTGTTGCCCAGGATTGGTTTTGCTATTCTGGGTCTCTTCTGGTTCCAGATGAATTTAAGGCATGTTTTCTCTAGATCTGTGAGGTATGATAATGGTAGTTTAATGGGAATTGCATTAAATCTGTATAACAATTTTGTTAGTATGGCCATTTCACAATGTTGGTTCTTCCTAACCATGAGCAGGGAATGTTTTCCCATTTATTGAAATCCTCATCGATCTCTTTTTTCAGAATACTGTAGTTTTCATTGAGTAGATCTTTTACCTCTTTTGTTAGATTGATTCCTAAATATTTCAGTTTCTTAGATGCTATTGTAAAAGGTATGGCTTCCTTAATTTCTCTCTCCGTCTGTTTGTTGTTTGTGTATAGGAATGCTATTGATTTTGGGGTGTTGAATTTGTATCCAGCTATTCTGCAGAATTTGTCAATTAATTGAAGGAGTCTTCTTGTGGAGTTTTGGGGTCTTCCATGTAAAGTATCATGTCATGTGCAAATAGTGATAGTTTTACTTCTTCCTTTCCTATCTTTATTCCTTTCATTTCTCTATCTTGTCTAATTGCTCTGGCTAATGTTTCCAGAACTATGTTGAATAGTAGTGATGACAGTGGACAGTCTTGTCTTGTTCCTGATTTAAAGTGAAAGCTTTGGGCTGGAGGTACAGCTCAGTGGGGTAAGTGCTTGCCGCTAAGCACTAAGGCCCTGAGTTCGATCCCCGGTCCCGGAAAAAAAATAAAATAAAATAAAATAAATAAAGTGAAAGCTTTTAGTTTTTGTCCATTTATATAACGTTGGCTGTTGTTTTGTCAGAGATAGCTTTGATCAGATTGAGATACAGGCCATCTATTCCTATGTTTCTAGGGTTTTTAACATGAATGCATGTTGGACTTTATCAAAAGCTTTTTCAGCATCTATTGAGATGATCATGTGGTTTTCGTATTTGACTCTTTTGATATGATATATTACAGTAATTGATTTGCAAATATTGGACCATTCCTGCATTCTTGGAATAAATCCAAACTGGTCATGGTGTATACTTTTCCTTATGATTCACTGCATTCTATTTACTAGTATTTTATTGAGTATCTTTGCATCCATGTTCATTAGGGAGATTGGCCTATAGTTCTCTTTCTTGGTTGGGTCCTTCTCTGGTTTTTGGTATCAGTATAATACTTGCCTCCAGAAATGAGTTAGGGAGAATTGTTTTCTTTTCAATTTCATTGAAGAGTTTGAGGAGTGTTGGCATTAAATCTTCTCTGAATGTTTTACAGGATTCTGCTGTGAATCCATCAGGGCCTGGGCTTTTCTTTGTCAGTAAGTTTTTAATGACATTTTCAATCTCATTAATTGATACTGGGTTTTCAGGATTTTTGTATCTCCCTAATTCAATTTTGGTAGTTTGTACATTTCTAGGAGTCTGTCCATTTCTTCTGAGTTTTCTGTCCTGTGGGAGTAAATGTTTTCAAAGTAGGTATTAACGATCTTTTGAATTTCTGTGGGATCTGTAGTGGTTTCATCCTTTTCATTCCTTATTGCATGAATTTGAATTCTTTTTTTTGATAAGGTTGTGTAGGGGTTTATCAATTTTGTTTATTCTTTTGAAGAACCAACTCTTTGATTCATTTATTTTGTTTAGTGTTTTCTTCATCTCAATTGCATTAATTTGTGCCCTGAGTCTTATAATCTCCTCCCTTCTTTGGGCTTTTGGTTTGCTTTGTTCTTCTTTTTCTAGAAGTTTGAGGTGTAGCGTTAGGCTATTAATTTGCTCTCTTTCTGTTTTCTTTACATGTGAGTTCATCGCTATACATTTCCCTCTGAGGACTGCTTTCATTGCATCCCACAGATTCCAGTAGGTGGTATTTGCATTTTCATTTGCTTGTAGGTATTTTTTAATTTCTTCTTTAATTTCTTGTGTGAACCAGTGGTTATTCAGGAGGTCGTTGTCTAATTTCCAAGTGTTTATTGGGTTTTTGCAGTTCCCTTTGTCATTAATTTCCAATCTCATTACACTGTGGTCAGATAATATGCACGGGATAATTTCAACTCTTTTGCATTTGGTAGGTATACTCTATGAGCTAGAATGTGGTCTGTTTTAGAGAAAGACCCATGTGCAGCTGAGAAAAATGTGTGTTCTGATGTTTTGGAGTGGAACACTCTGTATATATCTACTAAGTCCTTTTGTTTGCAACTTAGGTTCAGGTCTGTTATTTCTTTGCAGAGTTTTTGTCCAGTTGACCTGTCTCTTCGCGTCAAAGGGATGTTTAGGCCCCCTATTATAATAGAGTTATAACTTACGTGGTTCTTTATGTCTGTTAAGATTTGACTTATAAAGTTTGGTGCTCCAGTATTTGGTGCATAAGTGTTTAGGATTGTTATCTCTTCCTCTTGCAGCTTTCCCCTAACTAGTATGTAGTGGCCTTCTTTATCTTTTTTGATTGTTTTCGGACTGAAGTTTACATTATCTGCAAATATAATAGCTACCCCTGCTTTTTTCTGGGAACCTGTTGCATGGAGAATTGTTTTCCATCCTTTAACTTTCAGTCTGTGGATTTCCTTTTGAGTAAAATGTGTTTCCTGTATACAGAACAGTGTTGAATTTTGTTTCTTAATCAACTCTGCCAGTTTGTTTCTTTTGATTGGTGAATTGAAATCATTTACATTAATGGTTATAACTGTTATATGTTGGCTTATTCTTGTCATGCTATTTACTTGTTGCTTTCCTGTATTTGCTGTTTACTTGCTTGTTCTCCTTAAAGCTACCTTTCTATTGTTCTTGAGATTGTGGTCTCTTTTTTCGCTGTCAAGAATTTCTTTTAGTGCCTTTTGTAATGTTGGTTTGACACTCATGAAATTCTTCACTTGTTCTTTGTCATGGAAATATTTTATTTCTCCATTGAATTTGAAGGATAGTTTTTCAGGGTATATCAGCCTAGGTTGGAAGCTGTTTTGTTTCAGAATCTGTAATACCTTGCTCCAAGCTCTTCTTGTTTTCATGGATTCTGTTGAGAAGTCTGCTGTGATTCTGATCGGCTTTACTTTATAGGTGATCTGTTTCTTTTCTCTAGCTGCTTTTAATATTTTGTTCTTTTGCTGGATGTCTGAGATCTTGACTACTGTATGTCTGGATGTGGCTTTATTTGGGTTATGGCTTTTTTTGGTTCTACATGCTTCGTTTAACTGTAATTCAGTATCTCTTACTGTGTTTGGGAAATACTCTGCTATTATTTCTGCAAATACTGTTTTTATATCATTTGTGTTGTCTCCTCCTGTTTCATTGATTCCTATTACTCTGATATTATTTCTTTTTGCCTCATCTTGGAGCTGTTGGATTAATTTTTCCTGGATCCTTGATGACCTTAAGAGATCCTTCCTTTCACAGTCACTAGCTGCCATGCTGTCTTCGAGATCTGAATTTCTATCTTCAGCTTCATTGAAGTGGTTTTGCAAGCTTTCAGTGGAAGTTTTCAATTCCTGGCAATCCCTTTGAGTCTGTTTCATAGGTTCTAACTCATTCCTAAATTGCTCATGTAATGTTTCCATTTGTTTCCTGTGTTCTTCTATTCTTTTATCTGTATCTGTTATGGTTGATACATTGTGTCAACTTGGGGAGTCTGGAGGTTTAGCTGAGTAACAGCAGTTGTAGATCCTGGGGTGAAAAGGACATGCCCTTACCCTTGTGGGATGTTGTTTATTGTGTTAATTTTGGAAGTTTAAAAGGTTAACTATGTGATTCAGCAGGAAGCCAGGGTGCTTACTTTGTGTACATCCTGAGCCTGTGGAAGAGGAGGGCATGGAGATTGTGTGAGAGTTACCTGCCCCCTGAGTGGGGTTAGCCTGTTTACAGTGTAAGGGAAATAAAGAGCCGGCTTGCAGCCATTCCTCCCATTTGCTGGTTGTTTGCTGCCATGAACAGTTTGCCCTCTGCCATGTGCCACTCTGCCTCAGAACCAGCCAAATATGGACTGAAACCTCCACAAACTGCAAGCTAAATAAACCTTTCCTTCCTTCATTTTGGGTGTTGGGTATTTTGTCTCAGCAACGAGAAAAAAAGTAACCAAGACAGTATCTTCTCTATATGTGCAGAGCATTTCTTCCATTTTTATTTTCACTTCATTTTTTTGCCTGAGAAATTATTTCTGCTTTAATCTCTTCTATGGCCTGATGGAGTTATTTCTTTACTTCAGATACAATCATTTGAGAAATTGCACTTATGTGGCTTCCTGGTTCTCCTATATCATTGTTTCCTGGACTTGTTCTGGGTAGGGTTGGGTTCTGTGGCTGCGTTTTGCTCCTCTGTCTTGTCATTTTGGATGTCAGATGAAAAGTGTTGAGCTACACACTACCCAGACAGCTCACAGATGACTCTAGCAACCCTAGTTTACCTGGATATCAGACTTAGCCCCAGATGTTAGCTGACCGTGATGCACTGGGCCCAGGAACCCCAGATGATTGCTGAGGTGCCAGGCTCAGAGCCTACCTGCGATGGTGGGGGAAATTTGTCTTGTGGGAGAGAGCGCCAGCATGGGCCTTACCCGTCAAAGGTCCACTGCAAAGCCTGCTCTACTGTCGCCATGAATCTGGGCTCCCTCTCTGCGGGAAACTTCAGAAAAGTCTCACAGGTGCTGCCGCTCTGGTGGAGTTCATTCACCCAGCTAGAATCTCAAGGGAAAAGCTGCTCTGGTAGCTCCGCTGAGCTGGTCTGGCTCCTTGCAGGAATGATTCATGGGCATGGGTGCACTAATGGGGCCTAGGGCCGGGTAGAGCATGGTGTACCTCAGGAAAGCTGCTCCCTTAGCTCCACCGAGCTGCTCTGGCTCTCTGTGGCAAAGTCTCATGGGCATGGGAGCTCTCTGGAGCAGCGATTTAAACAGACCTCTTGCTGGGTAAGCCCCACACCAGTGCTCTACCCACCAAGATAACATTCCCCCACCATCACAGGTGTGATCTGAACCGGACACCCCAGCAATTGCCTAGGGTTCCTGGGCCCAAGTTTTCACAGTCTGCTACTATCTTGGGATAAGTTTGATATCCAGGTAAACTAGAGTCCTTTCTGAGCTGCCTGAGTAATTTTTAGCTCATCATTTTTCATCTGACATCCAAAATGACAAGACAGAGGAGTCTCAGAACTCAACACCACCCAGAACAAGTCCAGGAAACAATGATACAGGAGCACCAGGAAGCCACATACCTGCAATTTCTGAAATGATCACATCTGAAGTAAAGAAACAACTCCATCAGGCCACAGAAGAAATTAAAGCAGAAAAAATCTCTCAGGCAAAAATGAAATGAAAACAATAATGGAAGAAATGCTCCACATATATAGAGAAGAAAGAGATAAAAGAATAGAAGAACGTAGGCAACTAATGGAAACATTACATGAGCAATTTAGGAATGAATTAGAACGCATTATACAAACCCAAAGAGATTTCCAGGAAATGAAAACTTCCATCAAAAGCTTCCAAAACTGCTTGAATAAAGCCACACTAGAATTTCAGAACTTGAAGACAGCATGGCAGCTAGTGACCATGAAAGAAAGGATCTCTTAAAGTCATCAAGGATCCAGGAAAAATTAATCCAACAGCTGCAAGATGAGGCAAAGAGAAATAATGTCTGAGTAATAGGAGTCAATGAAACAGCAGGAGGTAACACAAATGATATAAAAAGAATATTTGCATAAATAATAGCTGAAAATTTCCAAGCATGGTAAAAGATACTGATGTGCAGGCAAATGAAGCAGATAGAACTCCAATGAGCCACAGCCCAAATAAAACCACCCTGAGACATATAATAGTCAAGATCCCAGATATCCAGCAAAAGAACACAATATTAAAAGCAGGGAAAAGAAACCCAGAGAAAAGAAACAGATCACCTATAAAGTAAAGCCCATCAGAATCACAGCAGACTTCTCAACAGAAACCATGAAATCAAGAAGAGCTTGGAGCAAGGTGCTACAGACTCTGAGACAAAACAGCTTCCAACCCAGACTGATGTATCCTGCAAAACTATCCTTCAAATTCAATGGAGAAATAAAATATTTCCGTGACAAAGAACAACTGAAGAACTTCATGAGTGCCAAACCAACATTACAAAAAGTACTGAAATATATTCTAGACAGAGAAAAATGTGACCACAATCTCAAGAACAGCAACATAAAGGAACCCTTAAGTAGAACAAGCAATTAAACAGCAAAAGTAGGAAAGCAACAGCAAGTAAACAGAATAAGCAAATGTATAACAGTTATAACCATTAATGTAAATGGCCATAATTCACCAGTCAAAATTAACAGACTGGCAGAGTGGATTAAGAGACAGAATCCCACAATATGCTATGTATAGGAAACACACTTTACTCAAAAGGAAATTCATAGACTAAAAGTCAAAAGCTGGAAAACAATCCTCCATGCAACAGGTTCCCAGAAAAAGCAGGGGTAACTAGTATGTTTGCAGACAATGTAAACTTCAAACTGACAACAATCAAAAGAGACTAGTTAGGGGAAAGCTGCAACAGGAAGAGATAACAATCCTAAACATGTATGCACCAAATACTGGAGCACCAAACTATGTAAGGTAAATCTTAATGGACAGAAAAACCAACTAAACAATAACACTATTGTAATAGTGGACCTAAACACCCTTTTGATGCAAAGAGACAGGTCAACAGGACTAAAACTCAGCAAAGATATTACAGACCTGAAGCAAATGTGTGAACAAATGGGCTTAGTAGATGTTTACAGAGTGTTCCACCACACAACACAAGAATACACATTTTTCTCAGCTGCACATGGGACTTTCTCTAAAATAGACCACATTCTAGCTCATAGAGCATACCTACCTAAATGCAAAAGGATTGAAAGTATTCCACGCATATTATCTGACCACAGTGCAATGAAATTGGAAATTAATGACCAAGAGAATTCCAAACACTCCATAAACACTTGGAAATTAGGAAACAACCTCCTGAATCACCAATGGGTCACAGAAGAAATTTAAAAATACCTACAAACAAACGAAAATACAAATACAACTTATAGGAATCTGTGGGATACAATGAAAGCATTTATAGCCATGAACTCACACATAAATAAAAGAGAAAGAGAACAAATAAATAGCCTAATGCTGCACCTCAATCTTTTAGAAAAAGAAGAACAAGTCAAGCCCAAAGCCCAAAGAAGGAAGGAGAATATAAAGCTTAGGGCAGAAATTAATGCAACTGAGATGAAGAAAACTCTACAAAAAAGTGCATCAAAGAGTTGGTTCTTTGAAAGAATAAATAAAATCGAAAAACCTGTAGTCAAACTTATCAGAAAAAGAATGGAAAGAACTCAAATTCATGCAATAAGGAATGAAAAGGATGATATCACTACAGATCCTACAGAAATTCAAGAGATCATTAATACCTACTTTGAGAATCTTTACTCCAATAGGATAGAAAACTCAGAAGAAATGTAGAGATTCCTAGAAATGTACGAATTACCAAGTTTGAATCAGGAATATATAAAAATTCTGAAGAACTCAATATCAATTAATGAGATTGAATGTCATTAAAAACTTATTGACAAAGAAAAGCCCAGGCCCTGATGGATTCACAGCAGAATTCTATAAAACATTCAGAGAAGATTTAAGGCCAACACTCCTCAAACTCTTCAGTGAAATTGGAAAGGGAGCATTTCTCCCTAACTCGTTTCTGGAGGCAAGTGTTATACTGATACAAAAACCAGAGAAGGACCCAACCAAGAAAGAGAACTATAGGCCAATCTCCCTAATGAACATGGATGCAAACATACTCAATAAAATACTAGTACATAGAATGCAGTTAATCATAAGGAAAATTATACACCATGACCAGGTTGAATTTATTCCAGGAATGCAGGGTCGCAAATAAGTTGATGTAATACACCATATCAATAGAGCCAAAGACAAAAACCACATGATCATCTCAATAGATGCAGAAAAAACTTTTGATAAAGTCCAACATGCATTCATGTTAAAAACCCTAGAAAAAATAGGAATAGATGGCCTCTACCTCAATCCAATCAAAGCCATCTGTGACAAACCAACTGCCAATATCATACTAAATGGACAAAAACTGAAAGCTTTCACTTTCAAGTCAGGAACAAGACAAGAATGTCCACTGTCATCACTACTATTCAACATAGTTCTGGAAACATTAGCCAGAGCAATTAGACAAGATAGAGAAATGAAAGGAATAAAGATAGGAAAGGAAGAAGTAAAACTATCACTATTTGCACATGACATGATACTTTACATGGAAGACCCCAAAACTCCACAAGAAGACTCCTTCAATTAATTGACAAATTCTGCAGAATAGCTGGATACAAATTCAACACCCCAAAATCAATAGCATTCCTATACACAAACAACAAACAGACGGAGAGAGAAATTAAGGAAGCCATACCTTTTACAATAGCATCTAAGAAACTGAAATATTTAGGAATCAATCTAACAAAAGAGGTAAAAGATCTACTCAATGAAAACTACAGTATTCTGAAAAAAGAGATCGATGAGGATTTCAATAAATGGGAAAACATTCCCTGCTCATGGTTAGGAAGAACCAACATTGTGAAATGGCCATACTAACAAAATTGTTATACAGATTTAATGCAATTCCCATTAAACTACCATTATCATACCTCACAGATCTAGAGAAAACATGCCTTAAATTCATCTGGAACCAGAAGAGACCCAGAATAGCAAAACCAATCCTGGGCAACAAGAACAAGTCAGGTGGAAACACAATCCCTGACCTGAAATTATACTACAAAGCTACTGTAATAAAATCAACCTGGTACTGGCTAAAAAGCAGACCTGAGGATCAATGTAACAGACTGGAAGATGCAGCCATAACCACAAAAACACTCAGCCACCTAATATTTGACAAAGGGGCCAAACAAACTTACTGGAAAAAAGATAACCTCTTTAACAAATGGTGCTGAAGAAATTGGCTTGCCTCTTGCCAAAGACTGAAAATAGTTCCAAGTCTATCACCATGCACCAAATTCAAGTCAAAATGGATCACAGATCTCAATATTAAAGCAGAAACTCTAAATCTATTAGAAGAGAAAGTAGGTAAAAATCTTGAAGACACAGGAGTAGGCAGAGAGTTCATGAAAATAAATCAAACTGCAAGGGAAACACTTCAAAGAATCAATAACTGGGACCTCATCTTTCTGAAAAGTTTTTGCACATCTAAAGAAATCACTAGCAAAGTGAAAGGATAACCCACAGATTGGGAAAAAATCCTGGGTGGCTGACCCTCGGACAAAGGTCTTCTATCTAGAACATACAAAGAAGTAAAAAACGAGCCTGTCCAAATTCAAAGACCCAATCCAGAAACGGGCATCTGAGATGAGTACACACTTCTCAGATAAAGAAATACACATGGCAAATAAATATATGAGAAAATGTTCTACATCTTTAGTCATTCGAGAAATGCAAATTAAAACAATATTGAGATTTCATCTCATCCCGGTGAGACTGGCCAGCATTAAGAAATCATTCAGTAACAAATGCTGGTGAGGCTGTGGAGAAATAGGC
>PVLD010037286.1:0-10777 GCA_004027595.1 Dinomys branickii | reverse complement strand
TTCTCTGCAAACCACATAAGCATCCACGCCATGCTCTGGCTCCAAGCTTGGTGGCCTCAGTCGTCTCACTGAGCTGCTTTCTCTCTGCAGCAGAAAAGAACACCTCTGGGATGATAAGCCGTGTTTCTCCAGGGAGGATGGAGTGGATCATCCCTCTGATTGTGGTCTCAGCCTTGACCTTCGTGTGCCTCATCCTTCTCATTGCCGTGCTAGTGTACTGGAGGTGAGTGCTCGGGGAGCCCCTGCCTAGTGGGCGCGGGGCAGACGATTCCCAGGTCCTGCTCACTGGGGAGAAGGAGCCAGTAGCCTCCAGTCCAGAGAAGTGGGTCAGCCAGAGCATGTCCAGTGTGCTCACCAAGGAGACCCTCTTGTTTCTGGATGACGACACAGGCCAGTAGCACTTTAGAGGGTGAGAAATTTACAGTAAACTTCTACAGTTGACTGTCAAAGAGGCTTTCCTTACTTACCAGGGAGAGGCAAGTTCAAAACCTAGTTGTGCTGTTTGCTGGATACACATCCTGTTTCCCTATGAACTTGCGGTGTGAACCTGCTGAATGAGTTCCTGAGTTTTAACAGCATTTGCAGTTTCTCAGAGACCATGCTTTTCTTGGTTGGATTTATGAAATGATTCCCCTTTGGCTTAAATTTTTTTCATAGCCCTTAGCCAAAAATTAGCATGGTGAGAAGAGAACATGTGGCATATTATGTAGCCTTTAATACTTGTCAGATAAAGGTGGCAGATGGTAAGAAATTGTTCCATTGTCCTTGTTCTTGAAACGGTTCTCATGGTGTCCCCCGGGAGCCAGCCTGTGGCCTCTTGGTAGACGTTCTGTGTGTGTTTACCAACACAGTCTCCCAAGCTCCTTCAGCTGAGTGGGGCTGCCATACACTGGATGCCTGGCCTTGCATCTCTGGGAGGAATGAAGGCGGCTTCTGTCCTTTGTCTGCCAAGCTTCCCCAGTGAGTAATAGGTTTATTTTCATCCCTCTTTGTCTCCTCTTTCCATATATGCAGTTAAACATGAGTCCCTACTGTGTGCCAGGTTGTCCTTTAGTTACCCATGATACCACAGTGACCAAAGCATAAATTCCTGCCCTCAAGGAGACAGGGAAAAACATAACAAATAACTAAAATGTAATTTCTACGATGACATTTTGTATAGTGTGGACACAGTACGTCTGGGCCTGAGGGGGCATGCTGGAGCATGGGAGTGTTCAGGGTCCTCAAGGAGAACCTGGATGGGGCAGTGACAGGGGAACAGAGACTTACATGTCAGAACCCAGTGGGCACATCAGGAGCGGAGGAAATAGCCAGTGGAAGGCCTGAGGCGGAAGCATGCTCAGCATGTTGCAGGAGTAGCTGGGAGGGCAGGCAGCTGGAGCACACGAGGGAGGAGCTGCAGGAAGAGATGGTGACGAGGAGGGTCAAGTCATGGGTGGCCTTGTTGCCTGCTGTGAACACATTGCTTTTGACCCGAACTGCAGTAAGGTTCGGAGCAGAAGGGTGCTGGACTGTGGCTTCAGGATTCCTTGGCTTCCATGTTAATGGGTCTGAAGATGGACAGAAGCCACCAGGGAGACCACGTGTTATGGTCTATACATTGTGTCAAGTTGTGGAGTCTAAGGTTTGGCTGAGTAACTCAGCAGGAAGTCAAGGTGCTTAATTTGTACACATCCTGAGCCTGTGGAAGAGGAGGGCATGGAAACTGTGAGAACTACATGCCCCCTGGGTGGGGGTAGGCTGTTTACAAGGTAAGGGAAGGAAAGAGGCTGCTTGCAGCCATTCCTCCCTTTTGCTCTGGTTGTTTTTGCTGTGCTCTGCTGCCCTGAACAGTGTGCCCTCTGCCATGTGCCACTATGCCTCAGAACCAGCAAAGTACGGACCGAAACCTCCACAAACTGTAAGCTAAATAATCCTTCCCTTCCTTCATTTTGGGTGTTAGGTATTTTTTGTCTCAGCAATGAGAAAAAAGTAACCAAGACACCATGGAAGTGAAGTAAATTGAAGAAGTGACCATAGGTGAGATGAGGTAGGCATGCAGCAGTCAGTGGAATGCAGCGGTGTTTTCAGGGGGAGAGACACCATGTGTCCTGTCTGATGGACTGTGTGTCCTGGTGTATCTTCAGTGGGCAAGAACAGGGGCACCAGGCGAGGGAAGAGTCCACCAGGATGGTTGGGAACTGTAGGACCACTGTGTGGCAGGACAGATGGGCTGAGGTGCCTTGTGCTTGGGGTCACCTTGCAAATGTAGACTCCGATCCACGTCATCCCTTCTCCAGAATATGCTTTGCTGACAGATTTATGTCTGGTGCCCCCTGGTATGTCAGGGAGACATGATCTGATTTTAAGCCAGTGTAAAAGGTGACAGAGGCCCACCTGCCGGCCTCTGGGCTCTGCTCAGGGTGCAGTGGTAGTGTGTCACTCCCCACCCAGGAGCAGAGAGGTCCCACACTTGACTCCAGTTAGTGACCCTGCATTAGCAATCGCAGCAGAAGGAAACTCCTGTGCCAAACTAATGGTCAACCTTGGGTCCTCTGCCTGCTCCTGTGCACATCAGGGGACTATGAAGGCTCATGGACCGTGTGGCATAGATACCAGCCAGCTCAAATGTGATCATTTACTACCCACTTCGTACAGAAAAGGTCTCTGGCCGAATTAAAGACAGCTTTAAAGCCTACCACTCACAGTGTTCTCTCCTTTGAAAACATGACCACTGTTTATCTGTCTGAAAAACTCAGGGAGTCCAAACCAAAAATATATTAATAGTTCATGCCTAAAATGCTTTTCAGAATATTATAATGTTTCCCTAAAGTTGGCTTAAAGTTACTGGATCTTTCACTTTCATTCAGTGGAGCCTAGACTTCAGTTTTTACCAAACTCTTTAACATCAGTACAAATAAAAAGTAGAAAGAAGAAAATGCTTCCAGAAGGAAGTAAATAAACTTGAGTTAGTATTAGGTGATCAGTTGGCTGAACGTAAGAACAGCCTAGAGGGGCAGGGCCTCTTTTCTGTCCAACTTCCTTCCTGTCATTAATGTGAAAGAAGGAAGCCACGGGAGCTCAGACAGAGAATTGGCAAGTGCGGAGGAGGCGCATGTGTCCCTCTGGCAGGGCGCATTTCTAGCTGGAACCGCACGCTTCTCTTGCCTCGTGCGGCACAGTGAGAGCGGGTGACTGGCACACGGGCTTGACATAAGTGGAGCGTGGGGGCAGATCAGGGCCTCCTGGATCACTTCCTCAGGTGGCAGGCCTGCACCCCAGGCACAAACCAGCTCACTGTGCCAGCAGCCTCTGCCACACCAAGGACTGACCCCTCCCAGCCAGTGCCAGGGAAGACTCCTCTGAGACTTTCTTCATCTGCAAAACAGTTCAGAATGGTGTTGCTGAGCCCGTGTGAGGATTTTGTGTACACACGGAGATGCTCGTCCTGGTGCCTGGCTCAGTGAACACGCAGGGGTTTGCTATACTGTTGTAGGAGATCTGACCTCTGGGAAAAAGAGAAATTGTACTCTGGGACCTAGAGTGCCTATAAGGAAGATTTAAAGAAGAAAATCTAGTTACAGATCTAAGTCAGTGTCTTCCCTTAATTGTAATCACATTTTGTAACTATACACAAAGTCCATTAGTTTATCCTTGCCTACAACAATGCTTAAAAAGAAACGATGGCCTTTCCTTCTAGAGTTCATTCTTCTGAATGATCTCGGTTGTGTGGAGTAGCCTGTAAATAGCCACAAGTCATCTGTGTAGAGCTGAATATAGAAGAAATGTAGGTTAATCAACTAAGCAGAAGCACTTGGGTCCAAAAGGGGAAGGGTGATTGTAATGTTAATGAAGTTGGCTTGCTTGAGACTTCTCATGGGTCAAAGGCCAGATCCAGAGCAAGACGTACCCATATATGTGTGTAGGGGAAAGCTGGACCCCAGTGCCCACTACCACCCAGGGAAACACCTCTAAGGCCCACTGGCCAGCCTTCTTATTTCAGGGCTGGCTATACCAAATGGGCTTGAGTTGCAGCTGACCAGTGACCTAAGGATACAGGAAGGTGTGTTCTCACAAACATGAAGTCTCACCGCGCTGGGCTATCCATGTGGTTCTTCTCCCTGTGATATTTGTCTCCTACAGAAATTGCTGCAGCAAGAGAAAGAAATTGAGGAGGTACTAGCTCTCACTTGCTGGGCTCAGAAGTGGAACCTTTGGTTTCCATTTACTCACTGCTCACTACAGGTAGCCACACAGCCCCAAGGACAGAGGTGAGGTACAGTGGCACATGGTTGTTTGTAAAGCACTGAGGTACCCTGATATATTTTGGCACGTTGATATCATTGTGGTTAGCATATATTTCCAGAAGAGGCCACTGTGGAGATCGATTATTAGTGTCGTTATTTCAGAGTTAGTCAAAACTAGGCAGTATGAGGTCTCATGGAGCAAAGGCAGGATCCAGATCAGTATGAGATCTAGAGACCTCGGATACCTGCATGAATATAGACCTTACATGGGCAGTCACATGAGGAGTCCCTTACACTAAGCACTAATCACTTTTGTAATGATGATTCAGAGGATGATCTGAGCAACCTTCTTGCACACAGCAATGGGAGTCTAAAGGAAAAATTTATTGTCTCATTTATTTTTAGGTGAGATATTACAATTAGAATACTAGAGTTCTCCCTTCAGTGGTCCCTGAAGAATTTGCCTTGAAGAGATATATTAACCACAATCTGCAACAATGCAGAAGTTACAATGAAGCTAGGAAGAAATGTATATAAAGTTATTCTTAAAAAGAGACAGGATGGTGAGGGAGCTAATGAAAATAAAATCAGCTTACAGGATTAGTAACTTTTCTTTTTCACGTGGCACTTTCTGTGTGGCTTATAATGACTGCAATCCGTATCAGCCATGAAATCGTTCAGAGGTCCTGCAAAAGACTCAGAGCAAAGAAATGGTTCAGAGCTTTTAGAAATGAAGGAGATGAAGTCAGTGCTGTAGTTTTTGAAGTATGTCACTGTGCCCTTACTACAGAAGATAGTGGCAACGTACCTTTCAAAATGACAGAGAATTCCTTCCAAGAGCTGTGGAACCCAGGCAAGCTGTTTATGTGCATGAGTGTTTCTGATAAGAATTGGAGCAGCCCAGCTGTTGCCACTGAGAAAGAAGAGGCAAATTTGGGGAAAGTTTCTTCTTTATTCACATAATTTGAGGGAGATGCTAGAAGAGCTAAGTACCAGGTAGAATCAGTGTGCTCAGGGTGCCACTTATCACGCGTGCTGAAAAAGAGCTTAGCTACCGTGCCCAAGGCAGAAGTGTGCACTTAGCGACATGAATATTGCAAAAATATTTTTAATTTTTTGCCTCAAGGCAGAATGGAAAGTTGCACTGATGGTAGATCTTCTCTATCCTGAGCAAAGTCTCATCCCTGCAAGGATTTGCATTTCTTAAGGCCCATATGCCCAGAAACCTTGTTCATCATCTCAGCAAATTATATCCCAACCCAATCAGTAGCTAGATCTTTGCAAGTAATTAGTATTATCAAGTCCATTTTGCAAATCAGAAAACTGAGGCTTAGTATGATTACATGATATGCCAAAGTCACAATATTACTTCAGTCAGTAATGGATTTAATCTCATCCAATGTGACCTCAGCCTACGTCTTAATTATTACCTGATCTTGTCTCAGAGGAAGGAACAACAGGCCTGGAGAGAAGCATTTACTCCTTCCACAGTATGCTTTACAGTGCAGTTTGCATGTCACAAAGACACTGCGGAGAAAGGAAACATATTAGGGTCAGCAGTACCTCTTCACAGTAGTGGTCAGCTGGGTTGGCAGGCTAGATAGAAAGCAGACTATGTTTGGATTTTCAAAATCAAGTGGAAAACCATCAGCAGACAACTGCATGTTCAGGTATTCTAGAAGCTAAAGAATGATGTGTCTGCTCAGTTACATCTGCATTACTTTGAGATTTTGCCGTTGAATAATATATCCTATTTATTCTGTCATAGTCCCAGACAATCAGAGCTGATTTAATAATAAATGTAATATTTTGTTAACTCCAAAGTAGTTTAGTAAGTGACTCTCAGAAGTATAAACCCACTTGATTTCTCTGATTCAGATAATTTTGGCCTAACTACAAGGGTGCTGCTACACAGAACTGCAAACTACCTAAGTGGAGATTGTAACATCCAATGGAGATGTGTGAAAGTTGACAGAAGAAAGATTTCATGCTCTTATCTGGTAAATTCATGTCCCTCTTGAGCACATGTTGGAGCTATCTGTAAATCCAATGTCAAATCAGTTGACACCAATTCAACCACTCACGCAGATGGAAAACACTCTTTTACTCTGAGCCTCATCTTTAGGCTTTCGGAGCATGTGCCATGTGTCAGTGCCTCCTTGTTAAGAATGGTGCTCATGAAAAGGAGGGAGTTTTGTTGGCATTGCAGTATTTTTCTTCCCTGGATATGCGCTCTAGACCACGTGTAATAAATGGAAAGGGATGCAAACCGCAGATGCGTAGGGGATTTGTGTTGTCGTAATGGAGCTCAGGAAACGCACATGCACACTGAGGTGGAGTGTGGGCATCTCTCTGCTCTCATCCATGTGGATGATGACCACTTGTGCCTTCCTGGAATGCGGATCCCTCTTCTATCCCCACAGGAGCAGTAATGATGCTGAGAGCAGTGAAGAAACCAGGCACACACTCTGCCCCCACCTGCGCTAGCACCCAACACTTCCACACTTGCTAGCTGGTCACTGGGTTCAGATTAGGTGTCTGTGTCCCTTCCACCCCAGAAGGTCACACCCAGCATACGAAGAATGACTTCTCTCTGCAAGTGACTGTGAAGGAATAGCAAAGAGTGAATAATGCTAATCAAAAGTGCCAGTCATGACTGAACTAACACTACCGCTTAACCGTCCAGCAGTCGCCTGCTCAAGGCAGACGGAGCACATCTTGCTTGTTCCTGGATAAAGTAGGTTTAGGCAGGGGTGACTGCTTAGGAGGGATCTTCTAGCTCCCAGGTTTTGGAGTCTGTCCTACCTGGGGTTTTGTATTGTTGACCTAAGATCCTTTAAGGCTGGCCTATTTATTCTTTCTTGCCCCTTAGTTTTCTAGCCCTGGCAACTCATCCAAGAGCAGGATTCCTGCCCTACAGAGGCCCATAGCTTAGGGAGAGCTGAACTGGTAGATGATGGCGATGCCTGGTAAGGGTCAGAAACTCCCAGCCACCGCCTGCAGATCAGTTTGACTTTGCTGACACGTTGTTCCTGAAAGTCTGATGATGTTGAAAGGAAGATATGACTTGAATCCCACTGTTGGGTCTCTTGTGGTAAGTCAGAAGACGTGGCAGCATCGTGTTTCTGGTGCTCTTGGGGGTCAGAACTGGGTGTGTGGCCCCTTTCCAAGGGACACATTTTTGCCAGCTGGCCTGTGTCAGCCCTCGCTGCTCTTCCTCTGGAGGGACTGAATCTGCACTCCCCTGGTCTGCAGGAGTGGTAAAGAAGGCAGTGTGCTCTGGGAGGGACGCTGACCCCAGCCAGGGTGCAGGAAAAGGAACAGACGCCAGGAAGGACTGAGTCTTGCAGAACAGAAAGGAAGCACAAATGCTCATGTGCATGAGCGGGGTAGGCAGACATCCCATCGTGGCACACTCAGCCATCCCAGGGCACAGAACCGCAAACTGCCCATCTTGCATGCAGAGTAAAGGCCAATTTCCTGAGTAGGAGCGAGACCCTTTCCAGTGGACGCTGCATGTCCAAAGCACTGGGTTCGGTCCCAGGCCTTCAGTATGCTCTTGTGCTGAGAGAATGAAAATCAAAAGGTAGATTTATACAAAGCTATTCTGACATCTACAAAAATCCTAGGTTCAGAGACATGCCCTTGAGTGCGTTTGTGTGAACACTTTCGTGAAGACAGATCACTCGCTGGACCACAGATGTTCGGAGCACTTTAATATTTCCCTTTTGAAACTGCTGACTGCCTGTACAGCTCCTCTCTTTCTGAAATTGTCTCTATGGCCATATTTCAAGGTTTCCTTTAATCATCAGGAATAATTTTTTGCCATCCACCTCTTCAAAACTTGACAGGTATCAAACCAGCGGGGAAAGGAAAAAGGAAAGTTCATGGTGCGAAAACATGACTTGTCTCAGAGGGTTTGAGTGTATCATGACACTGTGGTGTTACACTGTCTTGTTCTGCAGTGATGCTAAAAGCAGTGGGGATGGGGAGCCTTTTGAGGTCCCTGGTGTTTCTGGAGGTGAGAATATTTTTTTTTCTTCATGCAGCTGTGCAGGGAGATCGGGGTCACATGGCAGCTAATGCCACCAATCCCAGGCAACTTTTGCTCAGTAAAAATTTCCCAAATGGCTACTTGGGGGCCTTTCAGAATTCAGGAGAGCTATCCGTTGTTATAGTAACCGGCCCCCTGCTGTCACATTGGCCTTGAGCTGCCAGCCAAAGCTCTTGGAACAGGCTGACACCAGACAAAAGCAGGGAAGGGCGCACGGCTGAAGGTTGCCATTTGAACATGGTCTGTGGCACTTAAAAGACCGCACGGGCTCTATTGAGGAGGTGGTGGACAGACATGTTTTTAAACCAAGCTGCCTTTCCAGGAAAGGAAAACTTCCTTTATGCTTAGTGAGTTCTTGGTAGTAACCATGTTCCTTGGAATTTCTGCAATTCAGTGTCTTCTCCCCCCACCCCAGGATGGATGCCTCCGTAGGTTTCCTCAGGTATCCGGCTAATTATTCCCGAGATTAGTTATTGATGGTATGGTAGTTGCTTCCCTGCAAAGCATTGCCAGCTTAGGGGGGGGGGCAGCTTGAAGTGCCTGTGATCGTGTGTGAGGAAAAACTGCAGAGCTAGCCGGCTCTGCTCCAAAATTTCTGAAGAAGTGAATCTGGCAGAATTCAGAGCAGGGCTAAGGGTTGAGAAAAAGTCTAAATATTGTAGGAAGCTGCAAATTTCAAGTTTTTATGGAAATTTGGAAAATCACTCCAACACACAGATTAGTGTTCTTAGCCACACAGCAGATTCGTGCCATTTGGAGGACAGTTGTGGTCGTGCAGGGACGTTCTCAATAGAGGGAGACCACAAATTCTGGGCCACAGCAGTCCCCTCCCCCTGGCCTCTTGCTTCCACTTTGGCCTCTCCTGATTTGCGCTCCTGTGCAAGCACTTTTACCCAATACACAGCCTAATAATTATCAAAATACAAATAAACGAAACCTTTATGAAGGGAGAAGAAAAACCCGACACTCCAAAATTAGAAGATGTTCAGTCCTGCAAGTGCAGAGCTTCCCAAAGAGGAAAAAGTGACCTGTGTATGGCACCCCCTCCTGACTTCACAGGTGAGCACTTCCAGAAGAGAAGCTGTGTCCCGTCTGCGTTCATCAGGACTTTCTAGCCGCCGCGCTGTTGGAACGCCTGGGAAGCATTTCTGTGTCAATTCTAGCAGCCCCACCCACTTTTGGGAGCATCAAATATAATTAAATAGAGACTTCCTCGTGCCCTTCTGATGCAATTACATCTTTCAGTGTCTGTAGCCGAAAGGCGCTGTGGTTATTTACATTCTGATGGGACACTGGATATAGGATTTTTTCAGTTTTGGGTGTGGTACTAGGGACTGAAACCAAGTCCTTGTTACTGAGCTACATCACTAGCCCTTTTTAATGTTTTGCTTTTAGACAGGGTCTCGCTAAATCACTAAGCTGCCCAGGCTGCATTCGAACATTAGCTCCTCTTGCCCCAACCTTGCAGATGCTGGGATTGTAAGTGTGGGCCACCCTGCCCATCTTACACTTAGTCTATAGTGACAGCTCGCCTACTGCTGCCCAGTCTCCCTGAGGTGGTTCTTCTGTGTGTCCTGCAGTCTCTGTTGTGTATCGGAAAGTGTGTGTCCAGAGGCCACAGAATGTGTGGGGAAAAGACGGAACCCCAGTGTTGTTTATTGGTACCAGATTTGGAGAAATGAGCAGCAGAAGTAGGCCCACATGGTCCCCGGCGAACCCCACCAAGTTGTGTTGATTCCCAGCATATCTGGCAGCATCCTCTTTGCCAAGGTTGGAAGACGAGGACTCTGACTGTAAGGTCTCGGCAGTGATAGGGACCCTTCAGTATGACCAAGTCAGTGTGGTCCTCTGAGCGAACACAGTTTGACTTGTTCTCCCTGCATCAGCATAAAGACCCTCCACCCATCTAGTGAGCTTCCTGTTTTGGAAAGGCCCCACCTGAGACCTGAGGCCCAGGGTGAGGGATGTCTGTGTTAGATGGGAGGGAGGGTATTGTTTGGAACCCTTGGTGGCCAATTGAAAATACTGCCTTGTACACCTGTTCTCTCTCTTTTTTTTGTCCATTTAGAGGGTGTAACAAAATAAAGTCCAAGGGCTTTCCCAGACGTTTCCGTGAAGTGCCTTCTTCTGGGGTGAGAGCAGAGAAGGGGAGCAGGTGAGGGGGAGGTCTCAATGGCCATGACCAGCTTGCTGAATTTTTGTTTTGTTGCCATGGGGATTAAACTCTTCTACACCATGACTGCTGTCACTCAGCTCTTCTACCCCAGCTCCCAAAAGTAAGACTTGCAAATACCGATTCAGCTTGTGGGCAGCTTGTACCAGTTACAGAATGCCCTGTGGGTGCTTGCTTTGCTTTGTTTTGCGGGATGGGGAGCAAGTTTGTTTCTCAATTAGTACTTATGGGGGGGGTGTTCTATGTGTATGTGTATGTATGTGTGCTGCATCCAAATTTTCAAATGTTTGCATGATTTAGAGCTTTGCTTAAAAAATCATAATG